>JAFVLL020000494.1:0-25781 GCA_021397915.2 Tor tambroides
TGGAATTTACTTGTCTGTAATAAAGGTTTTATTTTCATTGACTGATTATTCATTAAGCTGTTCATTCAGTGTTCGGAGTCCGGACATCTGCTAGAAGGTTGAGAATTTTAATTATAGGCCTATTCATTGTGGAATATATCTAAATGTTTTAAATAATTTTCAGTGGGGAGTAATCTAATTTAATCTTTTATATCCGCGCCTCAGTTGTGCGGTAAATGCACTATGAAATTATTGCGGGGCAAATGAATTGTAGTAGACCTATAAATTTAATAATAAAAGTACCATAATAATAATAATGATAATAGTAATAATTTCATACGTTAATTGGAAATGCCAAATCCTCACGATATCACCGATATTTTTTATTTTTTAAAGATATCTCTGGCTATCGTCCAAATATGGTGTCATCGTCTGCGCAAGCGCAACCCGAGTATTTCACACGTATAGTGTGAACACATTATCTTGAGCTTTGGCTTTACGTCGCACGCGATCTTCTCGTACAGTGTGAGTTGATACCTTGCTGAAATCGCACGGAAATCACACAGAAATCGCACAGTCTATGCCCGGCTTTAAACATTAAAGACTCAATTAAATGGCTTTAGAGGTGCATTTTTCTCTTTTTTTGTGTGTGTGTTTTGGTACATTACAGTTACATGAATTATGATTTGTTAGGCATAGGGACATTCTCATTCTAAAGAACAATTATGTGGACAAAAATCTGTGTAGTGGAGGATGATCAATATGATCATTAATATTTTTATCTATGAAAGTCTAAAGAAAGTCTACTTATATCTGTTAATGTTTTTTCTCTTATGCTGTTTTATGGAGCCTTGAACACACAGGGGTTCTTCACCTTTCCCCATCTAACCAATCATCAATATATTGTTTTTGAACATTGTCTGCTCAGCTGTTGTCAGGTGTAGGTCTTACTGCAGAGAGATACTTTTCTCCTCAATACCATACAGTAAGTGAGTGAATGATTGCCACAATTCCTTTTGTGGTTCGTCACAAACGCATGACACAGAAAGTGTGGACCTCTGTATGCTGTGGTGTTTGCTGTGGTCAGCTAAACCCTGTGTTTTGCTTTCAAATCCATTTAAACATGGATTGAATTACACTTAATGGACAGGTGATTTAGATAAATTTTTATAAATTTCAAATAAAAAAGAAAGTTTCTTTGAAGTTGAAATTCTTTCTCCTATGCAGAGACAACTATATGAGAAAGCTATTCACTGTTATTGCGATTATTATTTATAGATGTAATCATTTGCTATGCAATAGTGTCTTTTTTGTGTTCATTTTTAAGAGGAATGAGCCACTTGCATCTGTTCATTAAAGTGATTTTATTTTAATACAATTAAAGAGATTTAAGGTGCTCCATCAAGGCATTGCTTTATTAATCACACTCATGGACATATAAAGAGTGGTGAGAGACATTCTTTTTTTTTTTCACTGACCACAAGTAGAGAAGGATGACTGACTTGCAGACTGCATGTGCTGTTAATTCTGTATCACAAGGCCTTTTGCAAGCTTAATCCTAGAATGGCCCTAATGGGGCTGTTTTTCTTTACAGAAGTGTGCAGAGCATGTGGTGTTTTAATAATCGTTAGTGAAATGTTTTGTGGTCTGTAAACATGCTTTCTCTTTTCTTTTAGCGAGCTCCTTCAATCACTGGACATGTGTGACAATGATCCTGTGGCCATTGCCAGATGCTTTGTGATCAAGGTGAAGTTCAAGTACCTTTCAAGGCTTTAGATCTGATCATATTTGAATAATATTTTTATGAAACTAAACAGGAAATATAGTGTTTATGATTATTCATTAAATTCTTTAACAACTTCAAAATACTTGAGCTCCAGAAAAACAGTGCTCTAATTACAGCATATGATCATTTCCAAGTCGAATTATGTAAATGAGGCTCATTGCAGCTGAATATTTGCATTGTGTGACGTGATTGTCAGTTGTTGAGAAAAAACTTTACTGACTTTGGTTTTCCTCTGTTTTTAGCATGAATATTTTGACATCTACACACAGTATTGCACCAACTACCCAAAGTAAGTTGCACTGAATGCCCTAAGTGACACACATTATGTTGAAGTGCCTCTGGCTAGGTGGTCAGATTGATGTAATTTTCCTGCACCAAAGAAAAGCAGCTTTGGTTCCTGGGTAATATGGGGGGAGATAAAATATTACCCTGACATTACTTAACAGGATTTATGAAATTCACACTTTAATGCATATAATATTCATCAAACGTTGTTAAAATGCATCAAAAATATACATGTTTTTCAGTTCAATAACTACTGTAATATTAATGCAGTGGTTGGTCAAATAATTCATGACCAATAAGGTTTTTAATACCTGGACAAGGTCAGGGTCAATACCAGACATTACTGAACCAGTGTGTGGGGACAGTAAAATGCATTACGTAGAATTATTTTGCCATGGCAGCAGTACATAGTAACAAAACAATCTACAGACAAAACATAAAGTAAAATCATGCACGGACATAAAATCATTATGCAGTTTAAAAACAATCAGAGGTATGTGCATTATGTGATATGTGTTTTAAATGGATGAAGATGTAGATGTCATCATTTCTACAAGTCAGCCACCAATCAATAGTCAGTAGTGCCTCTGCACATGAGTGATAGGTTGTACAGTCTTACTGTAGGTGCTACTTCTGTTTGGAGCATTATGTATTTGCATTGTAAACTTTGATGATTAATGAATTATCAGAGAGTTATTGTTATCAGTTGACATATTTGTTAGTGTGGTGTGCTGTGTTTTGACTGTTCACACTCTCTCCATAGCTCTGTGGCTGCTCTAACAGACTGCATGAGAAACAAAACTCTTGCCAAGTTCTTCAGGGAGAGGCAAGCTGCTTTAAAGCGATCCCTGCCTCTGGGATCTTACCTTCTCAAGCCTGTCCAGAGGATCCTCAAATATCATCTGTTACTACAGGTTACACAACCACTCTCAGAATAATACTTTAGAGAGTAGTATAGGCTTCAAATCACCTACTGTGAGCAATGCTTCCATTATCATGCATGATCATTTTTGTTGGACTACGATAGTTTTTTGCATTTGGAAATTTTTTTTTTTTTTTTTTTTTTTTTTGTGTATTTACAAAATATTTACTGAAAGCGTTAAGGGGAAAGAACTATATAATGGGTTCTCAAACAAAACAGGTCACAGGTCTGTGTTACTAGGGTAAAATTACTAAATGCACATTATTCAGATGTAAAATAACCATATGAATGTGCATTGGTATAATTGTGGCTAGCAAAATTTAAAAAACAAAACAAAATCATCTTAAAAGAAACGCTTGAAAGGGAAAACATTGACAACGTTGTTTGTTGTAGACATCAAAGGCTGTGCATTTACAGTTTTTTTTCAATTGCTAACGTCCTTTTGTCCAATCTCTTGTCACATTTTCAAAACTCTAAACACAATTAGCACAACATCCATCTGCTGTGACCATACCATTAACACAATTTGTGTTGTTTTCACACAATATGCTGTCAATTACCATGTTTGTAAAATGCTTACATTTTCTTTTCATACAAGCTTACCCAAAACCAAAATCATGGATTTTTTAGTCTAATTTACAAATGCTTAAACACAGCATGTCAGAAATGAAGACCTAATGTTCCAAACCTTTAATATAGTATTCTACTTCTGCTACAACAGCAGCTCAAAAGTATTGAAAAAAGCTCTCTATATAAAATATTGTAACAACTGATAAGCATTTTTAAGTAACAGATCACTGAACTATTTAGAAATAGCTGATTCCAGTCTCATTTGGCGGAATAGTCAGGTGTTGAAGCTCTTTCCATTACATCAATAACATAGAGTAAAAAAGACCTCATTTCATTGGTTTTGTGGATGCAGAACAACACAAAGAATCAGAGAGAAAAAAAAAATAATGTCTGGTAGAGGGAGAGGAATAGTTGTAGGAGATAGGGGAGAGGAGTGAGAATGTGTGCTGGACTTTATATTTTTATGTTTGTTTGTTTATTTTTCCCCTTACACATGTGGAACCTATGAAAGCTTATTTCTGCCGTGGAATATATAGGGTAAAGGGTAATTCTGACTTTTTTTTTTTTTTGCAATTGTGAATTTACAGTATCTCACAATTCTGATAAAGTCTGAATTGCAAGATGTAAACTCGCAATTCTAATAACAGAGGTCTGAATTGTGAGATAAAAAGGTCACAATTACTGTTTTTACTTTTTTATTCTGTGACAGAAACAAGCTTGTATAGTAACCAAAGGCCATGTATGTTGGAATTTTTGTTGATCACTGGCATCAGCTACCATGGGGGCACCATCCACATCCAAACCCCACCCACTGGAAAGCAATTTCAGTCAAGGTTCCTATTTGTTCTGTTGTAGATTTTATAAAGTAATGACTCATTCAGTTTTAGATAGTATGTTGCCAAGAATGAACACTTAAAAATGTAAAATGGGTTTCGGTTGAAGGTAAACTGAAGGCTAAATTACAAATCTATGGATTTTTATATTGTCTATTATATGCAGGTAGAACTGAAACATGACAGGTAATGCAGTTTTTGTAAAGCCATCAACTGTTAGTATTTTGACAGTCACTGTGCTATGATTGACTATATGTTTCTGTTGGATAGAAACTAGTGCTAATGTTTTGACCGAATGACTCAATTTTGAATCAGGTTTGCTGTGTTTTGATAGAGTTAGTATATGTAGAAAAAGGTATTCAGCATTTTGAAATGTAGAGTTTGTATTTATTTAACAAAATGTGGTTTTGGCCAGAAAATTAACTATTTGGCTAATTGTGTGATGTAGGTGTGTTGCTGTGTTAAGAGTTTAGAAAAAGTACTTTAAGTATTGGTAAATGCTTGTTAGCAGTTGAAAAAAACTGTAATCAAACTCTACAGCAGTGATTCTAGTGGGGCCCACTAGGGGGCCTCAGTAAACTTCCAAGGGGGCCTCAAGATGCTTTAAAATGATATAAAATAAGACAAAACAACCATTAATATTAAAAAGCTAAAAGAATAAAAATTTACCCCTCAACATCTGTTTTTAACTGAAGAACCAGGATTCCCAAAGACTTGGAAAATCTGGATATATAAGGGAATCCCCTTAATCATTGTCCAGTATATCACAAACAACTGTAAAAGTTTTGGGGCCTTCAAATATTGTTATGGACAACGGGGGGCCTTGGAGTCAAAAAGATTGAGAACCGCTGCTCTACAGTATTTTGCTGGAAATACATTGGTCACTTGGTAATAGAGTATGATACTTGGGAAGAAATCATACTTCTACTAATCCATTAACAAAATGTTTCTATTCAGCCTGTAATGTAAATAATTGTGAATATTTATTTATTTATTTATTTATTTACAAGAAGGGACAATATACATTAATCAACATTCATGAATCTAAATGTACCCAAATTAGCCCAAAGGCTAGCTTCCATTGGTTGTCCCTTTGCCAGATGTTATTAGGTGTAAAAACTAGAGAAAAGAAAAGAAGCAAAACAGAAGAACAATAACAACAATATACAACCAAAAATTATAAACAACTCTCAAAAATACAATTAAACAACAGATTATACAAAATGACAAAAAAAAGGAAATATAAAAAGCAACTTATCAAAATAGATAAAGCAACATTAATGTTCACACTGTTGATTATGAAGAAGCCATTTCTTAAAACTATACTTGAATTAAACAAAATACATTCTCTAATTGATTGTGGTATTGAAATTCCACTGATGTGATTCTCTGAATGAAAAACAGCTTGACCAAACAAAGTTTTCCTATGTGGAATTATGCAATCCGCTCTAGCTGCATGTCTAATTCCTCTGTTTTCAATTCAATTAAATTGAATAAAATCAGCCAGAGGAGGAGGGGCTAAACTATGCATAATCTTATGAACTAAATAAACATTTTTAAACTTAATGATGTTTTTCCAGCTAAGCAAGTTATAGGTATTTAAAATACGACAATGGTGAAAAGTAAATTGTTTTTATCTAAAAATTTTAAGTGCTTGCTTTCTATAATAATTCCAATGGTTTTAAAACTATAAAATGTGTATGTGTCAAACAAAAAGTGATATGAGAGAGAATCATAGAATGAAAATATATCTTTGCAGCCCCATTTAAAAAAAGGATTTCTAATAAACCTAAAATTAACTAAGTTAAATTTTACCTTTTTACATACCTTTTTTATATGTGTTTTTAAACCAAGACAGGAGTCCAAATGAACCCCTAGGTATTTATATTATGAATATTGTTGGGCCTATACAGTTCAAGGTAATGTTAAAAGAATATCATGGTTGAATTCATGATTGAATTTTGGTTCCTTTTATGCGATAAACAATTAGAGATTTATTTGGATGTCTTCTTTATATTGTAGGAGATTGCCAAGCACTTTGATCCAGAGGAGGAGGGTTATGAGGTGGTGGAGGAGGCCATATACACTATGACTGGTGTTGCGTGGTATATAAATGACATGAAGAGAAAACATGAACATGCAGTCCGTCTTCAGGTGAGCTTGCAAACACAAAGAATTCATGTTATGAGAATGTTTCACTGCTCTCGTTTATGTACTCACCATGTTTTTTGAAGATATTAACCAATTCATGTTTAATCTATCTCAGGAGGTCCAGTCTCTTCTCATAAACTGGAAGGGTCCTGATCTGACTACATATGGAGAATTGGTTCTCGAGGGCACCTTTCGTGTCCATCGTGCCAAGAATGAACGTACGCTCTTTCTCTTTGACCGCATGCTCCTTATCACCAAACGCAGAGGAGAACATTATGTCTATAAGACCCACATCTCGGTATGACTTTATCTGTTTGCATAAAGAAGAACTTTCTTTTTCATTCATTTATAGTCTGAGCAGTCAGCACTAATATAGTGTGAAACCTTTACCTGTTTTGAATTTTAAGAGTTGAATAAGAGGTAATGCCTCTTGTTTAGTGAAGCCGACATTGTTTTGTCTCTTGTTTCTCTTTACTTACTGCAGTGCTCAACGCTCATGTTGATTGAGAGTGCCAAGGATTCACTGTGCTTCAGTGTCACTCATTACAAGCATCCCAAACAGCCTCATTCTGTCCAGGTGTGTCTTCAGTGATTAGCTCCTTTACATAAATACAAATATTTTATTCAGAAAAGAATAGTTCTGCAAAAAAAAATCATTATTTTCATTAAAATGTCATTATTTTCTCATTGCTGTGTTGTTGCAAACATGAATTCCATTTCTATAAAAAAGTCTACATTTTTAAAGACCCCTGTGGTGAAAAAAAGTTAAAAAACAAAAAAGTTTTTAACATTGTTTACATCTGGTGTTTTTAATATGTTTACAGACAAACCATGTGCAAATTCATTAGTCAACATCATCGCTGAGCTTTCTCTTCTTAAAACTGTACCAAAGATAGTCTTAAAAATGTGGTTTGAAGCTGCCCGTTTTCTGCTGGCACAAGCATGTAACCAGTTCCTTTTAAATTTGTGGGGTGAAGCTTTTCATCTCATTAGCAAAGCGTTTCTACCTAAGGATGTTGATAATTAGGAGGTAGCTATCTGAGATCCCGACGGCAGCATGGTTTGTGTCGGTCCTTTCCTGTCCTTACTGGTGTCCCACAGGGCTCAGTTCTTCGTCCCTTGTTTTTTTTACCATTTATATTTACCCGCTTAGCCAGCTTTGAAGCTCTCTTGACCTTAGCTATCATTTTTATGCATATGGGTTTGAGTAAATAATAAATAATATTATTTGTAATCATTTTTATGTTTATACAACTCCTGGAATGCAGTATCTTATTTTCACTAGGCTAGGACGGTGGAGGAGAAAAAATTATGGGCTCATCATATTAAACGGCTCATTCTAGAGAACCATCAGGCTGTGATACCGCAAAAGGTATGCAATGGATTTTAAAAAAAAAAATACATTACTAGGTTTTGTATTTAAAATTAGACAGACTTGGACAGAATTATTTTGTGTTTCTCTTTTAGGCAAAGGAAGCAATCTTGGAGATGGATTCTATTTGTAAATATTTCTAACCACTCATGAACATATTTCATACCATTATTATTATGTTTAATTATGAAAAAAAAATTGTCATGGGCCTGTTTTGACGGACAACTTTTCAACTTTTTTCAGACAAAAAGTATAAGTACAGCCCTGAGAGACTCAAAAAGTCTGTGTCATGCCAGTCAGAGGAGTTTACTAACTCTAGACAAGGCCGGAGACAGTCAGGTAGGTTTCCAATCTAAGTCTTGCTCTTAACTTAGCATTTTTTAATTGACATTTTCTAATTTTACAAAGATGGTTTACTACTTCATCTTCCAACAGAACCGTCTAAAGAGATCCTAAAGAACACTGAAGGTAAATCTCCATGTGTCCAATCTGTTTTAGCTTCAAGTAAAGAAATGTTCATATTTAAAAAAAAAAAAAAAAAAACGTTCATAAGTGTTAGCTGCTGGCATGTAATAATGATACAGTGGGATCAGACACTAGTGAAAATGTGTCTATTTTTCATTTTCTTGTGTAGTAAGACATCTAAATTGTATTATTATTAAATTTAAGCAGAATGTTGAACTAAAAAATTTGCTATGTCTCTCTTTTTCTTTAATGAATGTGGCACTCAAGTGGCTCCAGAATTACAAAAAAATTCAAACCTGAAAATCCATGTTATCTAGCATTATTTGAGAATGTCCCAAGTATATTGTGCTTAAGTGAAATTGTGAAATTCTACAAAATATTGCCAGTGTCACAAATGTGCTTACATTTTTGGAATTTAAAAAAGAAAACAAAACAAAACAAAAATAATGTTAGGTTTCTGGACCCCACTGTATACCATTTCACATATTTCACTGAAATTGTCTGAAACAAAATTATAAACATTGTTGATAAAAATGTATCCAGCATAAAATAATCTGCCTTCAAATTTTCTAATATTCTCTTTCTTTTATCCGGCTGATGTCTGGGTGAATTCTACAGTAATACTAAAGGTAAGAAGCCATTAAATTAACCAAAAGAATATTTTGAATTCAGTTAGATGTGGTTACTATACAAAACCACAAAGTTTACAGGTTATAAAAAAAAAAAAACTAGAAACCACACGAGCAAATTGTGTTCTTTTTATTTGATGTGTTGTTTATTTTGTGGTCCACAAGATTGTTGAAGAGTTGAAGAAGGGTGGGTAAAAGTACAAATACGGACAAATAAAATAAAACACTCAAGAAGTAGTATAAGTAATGTTAATAATTACTAGGTGAGAGTAAAAAAGAGAAAGTTTCCAATGAAAAGACTACTGGGGTAGTGAGTTAATAGTTACTTAGGATTTAATTAGGAGCAAACTAGATAATGATGATGAAGTCAATTACATGTATGACATAAAGGATGTTTCTCTGTGCATGCGTGAGAAATGTGTCAAAAAATTGGAACATAAAGAGTACAGTTGCCCAATGTAAAGGCCTGTGTACACCAAGGAAAATAACTATAAAAATACCTAAAGTAGTTTTAATAATTTTTCTAATTCTATGAAAATGGGGAACTCCACACCACAACTATGAAAATAACAACAAGGAGGAATGATATCAGTGGAATTGCCTTCAGAATTATTTAAAGCTGATGAATGACAAAAACACTGATGGCCAATCAGAATTTAACCCTGCTTTAAAGTACATTATCGATCTTGGTGTGAATGAGACTTAAAGTCAGTGAACATTTTTGTCATTTGTACCCTAGGGATGATCATTTCGGTTATTTTCCTGACTGACAACCGCTGCTCGTTAACCGAACATTAACTGTTAACTGATAAAATTAGAATAATAAATTGGTATTAAATAAAAATAGAATGGATGAGTATCTGTGATGATACATAAAAAATACAAACAAATATTTTATTTTAGCGTGCAAACAGCAGTATACAGAGCAACAAAAACTGGATTCACACATCTTCGAATTATCACGCACCAGCAGTGCTTCTGAGAACAGAGAAAATCAGAATAAAATAATATAAATTAAAAAAAAAAGAATAAAATAAATAGGCCTACACTAAATATACAGCCTATAAATTAAATAATTAAGATGACAAAACTAAAACACACACTGAATCCTTCTATGCGCTTTGAACGGTGCCGATCTTGTTCTTCCCGTCAGACATAAAACTATATAGCAGGCGTACCTCGTTTTTTTTTTGTTTTTTTTTTTTTTTGGTTTGTTTTGTTTTGTTTTAAGTAACGTGGACATGCTGTATGGAGAGACTGATGCGCTGCCTGTTAACTGTTAGACCCGCGGCAAAAACACCATCACAAAAATCTCGTTAATTTACGTTTCGGGACTTTTCATCCACTGGACATATGTTTCTAGTCACAGCGCGTTTTTGCAGCGTCGAGCAGTATAGCCAATCACAGACTTATCTGTTGATTTCACTAATGCAGTGGCCAATCAGAGGCGGTTAAGTTACAGTCCTTTCACCATCCAAAATGCCAGTGTGCCATTCAGTTCTGCTGAGTTCGCGAACTCTCTCATTAAAACAAAGAAAGTGTAGACATGATGTAAATAAGAGATTGACTGCTCAGTGTAAAGGTTCTTTTATACTTTTTATTAACTTTGTGAGATCGCGATGAACTACAGTAAGATGAGTGACAGCTTTCCAGTGATTATTTCCAGTGACAGGGGAGTGCCCATTGCGCACTTTCTAGGCTATAATAATCCATTCAGAATTTGAATACATTCACTCACGGATTCACTCTCTGATAACCATTTATCCAATATTGCCACTTGCCATTGTGTTGAGTATACTACATCACATCAGTTAACCAAGTGAAGGTGAAGCAGGTGCTTGCTCAGCGAAATATGTCTGTATAGCCTCGGTACGCGCCCGTGAGTAAATAAATAACTTATATAGCATTATGTTTTCTTTCACCATGTAGCAAACGTAAAAAAAAAAAAAAAAATGCTTGTAGAAAAAAAAAATCCTTTTAAACCATTTAACTGATAGTATTAATCAGTTAAAATTCTTACTGTGGGTTAACGGTTAAACGGTACAATATGAGCATTTCTAATGTACACATCATTGAACCTACTTCAAAAGTACATTTTTTAAAAAAAGTAAATGCATCAGAGTAAATGTAGCATGTTACTATCCGCTTCTGTTTTTAGAGTGAGGTCAAAGAACAGCTTGTGAGAAGTAGGGCACCTTTATACCCAAAAGAGATATTCTTTTTTTCTTGGTTTGGGTCATGTCCTTACATCTCATAAGAAGAAATCTTTGTGACTTCATGCCCCAGCATTCTGACAGTGAGGGGGCATTGGCCGCTGACAGGTGGCCTTTACAAGCCACTGCTAGCGTTAGCACTCTTGGCTTATGCGAGTCTTCAGCTGAGAAGCCTGTTGCACAAGACGAATACTCTCCTGAAGCCCTGCTTCCCAGTGATAATGAGGAACCCATCCATAGCTCGCCATCTCTGAAAGCCAGATTGATGCAAGAGGATGGGGATGAAGCAGAAGGGGAGGGAAGTGACTCTGACGATATTCTAATGGAGGACAACCAGGTAGCTGACTTTGCCAGTTCAATGTTGGCTGCCATTTCCTGCTGGCACTATAGAGCCAGAGCTTTGCTTTCCATGGACTTCACAACGGTGAGGTTATCTGCCACCAAGGGGATTCTGTCTTATCCCAACCTGACCTGCAAGCATGACCTGCATGTCTGCCAAACCTCCCGCCATGTTGCATGTGTTCTCACAGAATGCCTCAATTCACTAACAGCTCACACTGCAGAAGCTAACTTTGTAGAGCATCCAGCAATGCTAGAATAACTAAACAAATTGTAACAAACTTGTTACAGTTCAACACATAACGCATGTACAGTACTTCATTAATATTTTTCCACTGTGTTGCTGAATTTCACTTTGTTGACATCTAGCAATGGTTATGATCGTTTATGATAAATGTTCACTTTTTTTATTGTTACAGGTTTTCTTTGCTTTCAAAACAGTAATAATAGCTTTATTGAAAAGCAGGCATTTGGCTTGTAGTAAATTACAAACCTGCAGAAATTAAAAATTAAATAAATATAAATAAATAAATGTAATAACAGGAAAATGAATGAAGAAATAAATAAATGACTTGATTAAAAACAAATATAGTTCATTTGTAATAAAATTTAATCTTGAATTTATTTTTATTACCGTTTTCCTTTATGTATTATTTTCTGTATTTATTTTTACATTAAAGTTTATTCTTTTTAAACTTTTATTTACTTATTCTTTCATTTATTTTTTATATTTTATTTATTTGTATTTGTATTTATTCATGCGTTTATTTATTTTTTTATATTTATTTATTCCCACATGTATTTATTTCCAGATTTATTTATTCATTTATTCATTCATTTTATTTATTCATTCACCAGAGCTCCACAAGGACCACCTCCCTCATTTTCATGTTGCACAATAAATATGGAAATAATTTATGTGGGAATAAATTATAAATACTTATAAAAAATAAATAAACGCATGAATAAATACATTTAAAAATAAATAAATAATACATAAATGAAATAAATATATAAAAATGAATAAAGGTATAAGTAAAAAAAAGTTAAAAAGAATAAAAATAAATGTAAAATAAATACAGAAAATAATACATAAAAGAAAAAAGGCTCCCACTTTATACTAGGAGGCCTTAACTACTATGTACTTACATTTAAATTAATCATTTGATACAATGCACTTATTGTGTACTTACATGTTTTTACATTGTACTTATATTTTTAAAAATACCTATGTAATTACATCTGTAATTAATTTCTGTAATTAAATTTATAATTACACTGTTGACCCATCCCTTACACCTTAACCCACCCTTAAACCTACCCATACCACCAAACCTGTCCCTAAACTTACCCATATCCCACCTCAATAGCAGCAAATGTGTTTTGCAATTCAATATGAACACAATAAGTACATTGTACTTATTTTTTGATGTAAGTACATAGTAGTTAAGGCCACCTAATATAAAGTGTGACCGAAAAAAGTAATTGAAAAAATAAATTCAGGATTACATTTTATTACAAATTAACTAAATTTGATTTTATCATGTCATTTATTTCTTTGTTTTCCTGTTATTACATTTATATATGTATGTATTTATTTATTTATTTATTTATTTCTGCAGGTTTGGTCAGAAAAAGTCAGCTGATTTCATCTGGGCTTGCTAATGACTCTATCTTTAACTTAATCTGGATGTATCTGAATAATTGTTTTACTATTTGATACTTGTATTGCTTAAATAACACCATAAATATTTATTAAAAGTTAACTGTTTTTGTCAAACGTGTTGTTATGCTAGGAGGAAGTGGGGTGTGAGGACACTGAGAACAGTCTTAAAGGAGAAAATGGCCCATCAGTTGAACAGGTGGAAGCATATCTCATGAATGAAAAATATATCTCGGAACAGGTGAGTTGTTTAATTAAAATTGTTTAACTTGTTAGCATAATTGTATTAGTATTAGTACTTCACACCTAGGACTAAAATTCTGCTTACTGATTGTAAGTTGCTTTAGTAAGTAACAGGTTACCTAACCAATGTTTTGGACTTTGTCATATACGTTTTGTATCGTGAGGTTGTTGGCAATACCCAGCTGTATTTGAAGCAAACCCAGAGATCAGCGAAATTAGCTTATAACTGTATCTTGATTGTCCCTTCTTACACTCTCAGGAAAAATCACAAAACCTGGAAATAACCTCCTACTGGGGTTCCACTGAGAAATTGAAGCAAGATGTGTTTTGCGATCCAGAGTCCAAAGAGATGGACAAACAGGTCCCAGATATCCAGATTCTGGAGTCTGCAAGTGACAAAGATGATCAGAAAGGTTCTAAAGAAGAGGCCTCATCTCTGTTACAGCAGGAAGACACACCTGGTGATTCTTCAGAGGAAGAGGAGGATGTAGAAGAGAAACCAGACTCCACTAGCATCCTACCGTCATCTGTGCTTGATAAGGCCTGTGCCATTGCTGAACACTTTGTCTGTAACGCACGGCATAGTAGCGTCAGCGCAGATGAAATGCGCTCCCTCGGTTGCGTATCTCCACGTCTTCCCAGCAGGACTGGGAGCACTGTAAGTCTAGGAGATGCCCATCGCCTTGCTAGCACCTGCTCTGAGTTACATGGAGTTCCACTGAGCCAGGAAGCCCTTGCATCAGCAGACTTCATGATCGGGTCGTCAGGGGAGGACAGTCTTTTTGACTCAGATCGAAACATCTGCAGAAGGAGGGATTCAGTGCTTTCCAGGCAAGACCAACTACTCATTGACAAGATTAGGAGCTACTATGAGAATGCAGAACACCAGGATGCTACATTCAGCCTCAAGCGTAGAGAGAGCCTCACTTACATTCCAAGTGGGCTTGTTAGGAATTCAGTTAGTCGTTTTAACAGCATTCCTAAAGATAAAGGCCTTGCCCTAGAGAAGACCACCAGTACAGCTCATACCTCACCCACAGAGGTTACATCAGCTCTATGGGAGGCCAATGCGAATCCAGCTTCCCTGGAACAACCTGTTATCGGTGCTTTCACAGATTACAGTCGGCATGACAAAAATAGAGACCTGTTTGACTCTGATGTAGATTGTTCCATTAAACCTATAGATGTGAGTCATGAGGAAGAGGTTTTCCGTCCCTCCTCTGAGATGATCAAAGTCTGGCATGATATGGAAAAAGAGGTCACTAGATGTCAAGGGGACCTCAAAGCACTGAGGCCCAGAGAAAGTCCTTATTTTAGAGGTACCAGTCCCAGCCTTTCCAGGAAGGATTTAAACCTGAGAAGAAAGACAGAAGCCAAAGGCAGCGATGGACTGATTGTGTTTGAAGATTCAGATCTGAGCACTATCAGAGAGGAGTCCTCTACACCATTTCCTTTTAAGGAGAAGGAAAACCGTGCAGCCAGTGAGAGTGACGCCATCAGACCTAGACAATGGGAGGATGAATGTAGACCCCTCAGAGCTCTAGCCCCCCGAGTTATCCAGTTGAGAGCAGAAACTGAAGATGAGAGAGACACAGGAGCTCAGTCAGCAGACGATGCAGATTCATCCCAAAACAAAGTTTTCCATCTTGCAAGGAAATACAGTCAACGCATCAAGTGCACTCAACCAATGTTGAGACAGAGGAGTCAGGAGTCAGGAGATACATGGTTGGCCAAGAGGAACCTGCTTTCGGTGGTGGAAGAAAAGCCAGAGAAAGAGGCCAAAGGTAAGATGTATACTTTTTGTCTATTATCATATCTTTATCCAAAAAAAAAAAAAAAAGTTAAATAGTATGAAACAGCATTTTCAACTAATTTTACTTCCATAAAACAACATATTTCAACATTCATTGATTGGATTGTGACAAGTTAAGTGCCACAGTGGAGCTAACGACAGTATAAGCAACTGGGACATGGCTGATAAAACTTTAAAGGGGTCATGACATGGATTTATTAATATGTTCCTTGAGGTTTACTTATAAATTATAACAATCATTTAGATATTTATATTCGCTGCAGTCTTCAGCATAGCACCTGTAATTAATACTTACAGACTTAATAAGCTATTTATTTTCAAACTTAAATATTTTTTTTTAATCTAACCTAAAAGATGGCCTATCTATATATTGACTGATTCGTTATTATTGTTTGGTAACACTCAACACGTTCCATTAACATTAGTTAACTACATTAGTTAACATGAAATAACAATGACTGCATTTATTAATCTTAGTTCATGTTAATTTCAACTTTGAATAATACATTATAAAATCAAAAATTGTGTCTGCTAATATTATTCAATGGCGCTAACATTAACAATAAATAGTTGCATTTTTATTAATCAGCATTAACAAAGAATATTAACTACTGCAATAATTAGCTATTGCACATTGTTAGTCAATGTTAACCTGCTTTAACTAATGTTAATTAATGAGACCTTATTGTAAAGTGTTACCTGTTGTTCTTTTGTTCATTGTTCATTTTGTTCATCTTTTGCACTCTAATCTCGAAACATTTGTTTACTTTATATTTTTGTGTATTTTTTAAAAATAAAGTCTTTCTTTAGTAAAAGATCTTTAATAAAGTTATTTAACCTGTTAGGAGGACAACACTTTTTTTTACTTGCTAAATTATATATTGTGACAAAACCATATACCGTGACAAAAGCTTCAACGACTTTTGTGAAAATTTGATACCGTCACATACTTAATGTACATACAATTTAATAGGACTATGAAAAATTACATAATTAGCCTATTAAATAGTCTGAAGTAAAATTATTTAAAAATCTTGTGTACTTTCTTTATTCTGATAAATTAAATAATTGTGCTTGTAAGTGCCTCCTTATATTCCCTTATTAAGCTAAAACACATAATTTGAAAAATTTGCATTGCACCCCAAATTTTTTTATTTTAATGCGCTCTTATATCTGTCAATCTTTTAGACAAGATAGCAGCAGTGATTGTAATTTCTATTTGCTTTTGACGCGACGCGACATTCGGGGTAATCAAGTATTAGCCGCTAAGCGACTGAACGTCAGTGGTGAGAAGAAGACTATTTGTCGATGTCTTGCTCTGGAGGTGGTGTTTATTTAAACGACTGCACCCAGGTGACGTCACCTTGCCCCTCAGATCCAAAACGAGCCATTTTTGGAGCTTGATCAAATAAATGCTTTGTTTATAATGAAGAGGACGTTTAATGCTATGAAACTTGCAGGATGTTGTAATGGTACAAAGACCTCTTATATGCCAAAAGATCAAGGCATATTTGATTTCTCGTGTCATGACCCCTTTAAGTTCTGCTTGTGTCAGTTTTCATGTGGTTAACATCTATTTTTCAAAATATCTCCTCAAGTATAAATTAGTTGCAGAAATTCTGCTTTGTGTGATTACATACAATTTAATATTTTGTATATTCAAACGTAAAATTATTTTATGTTCCGCTGCTCCACTTACATTTGCCATTTTGATTAACAGTTAAAGCAGACTTGATGCTCTCCATGGCTCCATATGATCAGCCTGATTACGACGGAGACCAGACGGCTCAGGTTATGACTCCCAGCCCAGACTACACTTCTAATTCTGTCAGTAGCCCAAAGGTCTTGTCCCCACATCTATCCCATTCCAGGAGTCCTCTTAGTCCACCACCTGAGAACTTCAACTGGCCGGACGTCCGTGAACTTTGTTCGAAATATGCACACCTCGGTAGCTCGTCTGCTCAGCCACCATTAGGCCAAAGTCGTTCTGTGGAAGAAAGGATGTTTGATGGCAGTTCTAGGAGACGTTCTAGCTGCTCTTCTAGCCACTTAGTCACCTCTAATGGTTCCACAGACTCTTCAGTTTACAAGTTTTATCCAGAAAGGGATGCTGGAGAATTGCTGACTCGGACCCAGCGTGCAGGTTCTCTGGACCAAAAATTGGGTAGTTTGTACTTGAGTGATCTGCAAAGCCTTCAGAGTAAAAATGCCAGCAGTGGCTTCTATATCTCCGCTCAAGCTACCCTTCCAAATGAGAAGAATGTAATTGTTGTTGAGAAAGTACCTGAGGTTACACCACTAGTAGAGATGGACCAGTCTACACAAGAGTGCAAGAAACAGGAAATAACAACAGATGAAACAGATGACAGCTACGTCCTAATTCGTTCGCCAACGTCTCGTGAGAAGATCTCAATCGTGGCTGTCATTGACCGCTGTCGGGCATATCAGGAGTCAGAGGAGTACCGTTTGAGGGAAGATGGAGGATCTAAGACAGAACAGTTACCTAAGATTGACAGGTGCAAAAAAATTGAGAAAGCTTCATCCCATAGTGAACACTTAGACGATGCTGTTAAAAATGCACTGGATTCTGGGAAAATGGCTGATTCTAGTCAACAAAGTGTTGTCAAGAATCTCAGAGAAAAATTCCAAAACATAAGATAAAATCATTTGTTTCCATTTTAGGTTTCAGAAGTTTTAGAAAATTGTTGGCTGTGAAATACTTGCTTCTTTAATTTCTCTCTTCTTTTATGTCTTCACCACTGAAGACAAATATGTACAGTATGGTCAGCATATATCATGCTGTAGCCAAATCATCTGGCAAATTTAAACCTCAAAACTAATATACTTTACATTTTGCATGCTATTTTACTGGTATTTTGGACACTGTATGATCATGTGGCCTACTGATATTGAGAAACCTGTGGATTTTTAATGGTCTAAATGTCAGGGAGAAAGTGTAAATATTGCTGTACCTTTTTTTTTTGTTGTTGTTGTTGTTGTACATGCATTTTTTCTGTTATACAATTTACATATTGATATAGTAGATATACATGTATGCATTTGGTAGTCATTTTACATAAATGACATTCTTGTTTATAAATATTTACATTTTGGGTAAGGTATTTCAGTTAATGTCATATTTGAGCTAAGGATTTCTTTAGCAAGAGATAAAGTCTAGTCTATACTACAAAACAAGCCCTGACAGAGTAGTGTAATTCGTCTAGACTCTAAATGTCAAAGACCATTTGAAAACAGGGTTTTATTTTAAGTTTTCTAGTAAATGTCATGCATGGACCAAGTTTTTTTTCCCGTGTACCTAAACCTAGTCTTTGACTAATGAATTTAGGCATAGATCCCTTTTGTCCAGGAGACTAGATCCAAATGTTTAAAAAGATGATGATTTTAATGATTTTTTTAAGGTTATGTTACTTAAGCTTATTTTAAGATTTGTTGTGGGGTTCACAACAAATCAGGTTTAACATCAAGTTTTGGGGAATGTCACAATGACAAGACAAATATTAACCCTACATGTTTTAGCATCTGAAACACTGTTGGTTTAGCAGCCCATGATAACAGATCTCTCATTGATCACTGTCTCATTGTCTCTTTGTTATTTATTAAGATTCTATCATTTCCATATCTGTCTGACTTATTACAAATGCATCAGTAAATACTTGTGAAAGTGAAAATTCACTCCATAATAAAACCAATGAAAATTTAACTTGCAGACCTGAACATATATTTTTTTATTTCCCATGTAAATGACTGTGGTCTTTATAGGCCTCAAATGCAAAGAGTTGTTTTATCTTAAGGCAAACCTTATATAGTCAAACCAACAGCTTTTACGACTCCTTTTAATACCATTTATCTGTCATCCTCTTGTTAGATACAGTTTAATAAACAGTTTTATTAACTGATTTTGGGAATCAGACAAGACTTGAATAACATTTGTAGACAAAACAGATGTCTTCTGATGGACTCTGGTAAAGAGTTTTATTTATGAAGAACTAACTATTTAATAACTATTTTAAAACTATATAATTAAAATACATTCTATTATTTTTTTAATACTTATATTTTAAGTATTAAAGAAAAATGATATCGCCATTAACTATAGAACAAGGTCTCCACGGTTGTCACCAGGGGCCTCATTTACGAAATGTTGCGTATTTGATCTAAGATCATTTCTGAAATGTGCTTAGAGTACAACAGGCACACCTTAAGAAAAATGTGCTTTTCACTACTCCCATAGTGTATGACTGCAGAAATTTTTTTTTTTTTTAATAGTGAAGCAACATGATGGAGCAACAGATTTTGTGTGAAAATAGATCATAAAAGTGGTTTGTTTTATTTAATCATCTTAGAAATGTATGAGGTGGCAAGGTGGCCTTTTTCATACAAATACTTTAGCTAAAATAATATATATATTTTTATTTATTTATTTATTTATTTTAAATAACTAAGTTAATATTTGATCAAAACAGTCACTTTAGCAAAGTTTATACTGTTTATTAGGTCCCACTTTATATTACGTGGCCTTAACTACGATGTACTTACATTTAAATTAATTATTTGATACAATGCACTTATTGTGTACATGTTTTTACATTATTATTTTTTAAAATACCTGCATGTAATTACATCTGTAATTAATTTGTCTAATTACATTTATAGTTACACTGTTGACCATCTCTTACACTTTAACCCACCCTTAAACCAACCCATACCACCAAACCTGTCCCTAACCTTACCCGTATCACAACTCAATAGCAGCAAAAGGGCTTTGCAATATAATATGAACACAATAAGTACATTGTTCTTATTTTTTTATGTAAGTACATAGCAGTTAAGGCCACCTAATATAAAGTGGGACCGTTTATTACGTATTATAAATGAGGCCCCTGGTCTTCATTTGGGATTGCTACAATTACAGATTGCAGCTTTTAAAAATCATTTGTATGCTGTCAGCAGACTTACAAGTTTTAATGAGAAAGGTGGTGGACTTGAAAATAATGGATTTCATGGATCCAAATAGTGGATCCATGAAAATAATGTATTGTTGGACCTGTATGTTTATGTAAGTCTCTCAGAATGCACACTCTACTGTACTTAACTGCAAATCTTCAAAATTATTAATAGCTTAAATAAATTTAGATGAAAATGTAATATACTTGATATAATTATGTCAGTGACATTGTTAAACTAAAAAATTGTTTGCAAAAGCTGGATTTGGATTTGATTTGAGCTGTGCCCGGGATGTTTGATTTATACAGTTGAAACATGGATGTGGAACCTGTCATCACAAGATAACTGGCAAAGCCATTGAGATTAATTCAACAGAATGCCTAAGTAAGGATCCTTAAATTTGTGTTTTCAGAATAACATCCAAGACCATGAATATAGCAATGAATATAAATGAATCACTGGCAATGTATTCACAGGCCTTGTATTGTGGGTGACAAAGAAAATTATAGAGTAAATTTAGAAATACATAAGGACTCCAGCACAAAACATACAATTGCACCTTGTGTGCAATTACTAGGCTTTATAAATGTTAGTTGTTCATCACCAACTGCTGCAGTACTGCTCTATAAGTGAACACACACACAGCTTTACACAAGTCCTAGCTTTGGCTCACCTACATACATATGGCACACATGCAATAATTCCAAAATAATCATCTCATTTGCATTTGTTACATACATCAAACCATCCATAACACACAGCCAAAACTAAAGCAAACTGTTGGATGGTGAGCTGCTAAACCATAAAACTAATTATGCAGTATACAATCATTTCTTAGTGCAGATATTTAGAAACATTACCTCAACACCAGGATTGCAGAGACTTTTTAACATTAAATGGTAAATAAAAAAACAAACAAAAAAAAAACGCTGTAATGGACGATCACAAGTACAGACACGAAACAAGTACAATGCTAACATGTCATTTACTAAATAATTTAATGTGTTAATGGGACCCTGCTAGACAGAAAAATGTTTTTGTATGTAGTTTGTATGGTTCACTGCACATCCACGTTGTTGTCATCAAAAGGTACTGGTTTCTCACAATAATTTTATATTGGCCAGTCTCAAGCTTAAAATAGTTAGGGTAAGATGGGTAAGATGCCACCCTTAAGAAGAATGTGCATTTACTACATTATACAGCATATATTTACATATTTAGTTGCTCATATTTTAATTGAAGATATGTCATTACAGCAACATCATAAATCCAAACTGAATGATTTCACTCAGCCAAAAGGTTTCAATGAAATGTGAAGATCTCTGAAATGTACATCGAATTCATGGAATTAATAAACACACATCCATGTATTAAATTAAAAACACTAGTAAAATATGCTGCTTGGAGCCAATTGTGGGAGGTAGTCTAATTTTAAGAAGAGCATAGCCATTTATCAGTTGTGTTGAGGTGACATTTTGTGGCATCTATGGTCAAGAGAAAAAATTAAGAAGTCATCTTGCCTCAAGGGGTATCTTATCCTGTCTTACCCTGCTAATATATGTGCAATTTTCTAAATTAAATATTAGTGTGACATTATTGTTCTGGATTTCATTCTCTTATATCTCAACATCATTTTGATGCTTTTAACGTCCAAAATCACAAATACAGAGTATATGACATTTAAAGAACACATGGCCATTGCAAACATAAAGGCGATAGCCTGTTACATCCAGCTGCTTTTTGATTGCTCCAATGATAGTTTTCTGTCATCCTTAATTAAAAACAATCATTTTGTTGCATACAATCATAAAAGCATATAATATATTAGGGCAGGGTGAAGGTAACCCGTTTTTCAAGTTTTCACCTGTCACACACAGCAACAATACTTCACAGCATCTCACATGATTCTACATAATCTAGCACTCGCTTACACACGTAAACAAACACCTCAGACATATGTGGTGTAGCTGCAAAACAAAAATACAAAAAAGAAACTTAATCTGTGCCAAAGGTTGGTTGCTTTTTAACAACATTTTAACTTGCTATATCTGGGAATTCAACAGTAGCCACATTCTTAGAAGCACCAATATTTGATTCTTATCTTTTATAGCATTATATTTAAAACAGCTTGTGAATCTTTTTTCTGCAAAGCAAGCTAATGGCTATGCCCCTGTTGAAGGCAAGCACTTATTAAGTATTGTGTTATTCGCACATTTTTTCATGCTGAAGATTTGTAGCAGCCAAGTGCACTACATGACTGACAATGAACACGGATTGAATGCTACATGGTTTTCTCATAGTTTTCAACCACAACAGACATGGTACAGCAATACAGTGACACACCCACTCGTTCACTCAATCATGAATGACAACTTGGCATATGGACAATCATTCAAGCGAGCCACAACTTGAAAAGAACAATGTTTACACCTGCTTTAGCTTGTGAAGTGTGTCCGCAGTCTTTGAGAAAGCATATGCCGCATATTCGCACCAAAGATAGTCTCACAATACTTTTACAAATGTGCCATGAATATGGCAGTTTCCAAAGAGATGTGCAGTACATGATTGACATGATTGTTTTTTTTTTTGTTTTTTTTTTGCAAAGCAAGCTAATGGCTATGCCCTTGTTGAAGGCAAGCTTATACTACATATCGGCCTCCCTCTGGCCCTCTGGGACTTCGCTTTGCACTTGCATTGGCATTAGTAGAAGTGGGGCTGGTAAACTCCTTGGAAGCAGATTTGGTCTTTCCCCCGGGAGAAGTTCCGACTGGGTGAATCTTGAGGATTCCTCCAGGTTCAACAATAGTGTTGATCACTGTGGTATGACAAAGATAAAACACCAATGGATGTACTGTAGGGAAGGACCAGAATGTGTAGTATACATGGTTAAAGTTGAAAATCTACTGCTAATAAACTCACCCTCAAGCTGTCTCTGGACTCTTCGCAGTTCTTGGAGAATAGATGAGATTTCCTGTTTGCGAAGTGAGGAAAATATATTACAAAATGAAGAAACATCTCTGAGATGAATGTTTGGTCTTTGGAAATTACATTGAAAAGAATGTACCTTATTAGATGTCTTAAGGATGGGAACCTCATTTTCAGCATTGATTTTTGCCTCTATTTCCTCCCAGACTTCTGTCTTGTTATGAAACAGAGCTCTGAAAAAAATAATATTTGTGGGACTAAATATACAAAACACTTGGACAGTATTGCTACTGTAGTTCTTTGTTTTAAAGATCTTAATAGAATCAAAAGGCATTGTGTGCCTTTTAGGTCTATTAGCTTTGAAACGATCTTTGAAACTATCTTTGAGACCTTTAGCAGATACACGCATAAAATACAGGTATTTTCCCACAATTGTCTCTATTGTGGGAAAATGGGCCAAAAATACTGATGACTCATCCTGGGCTTCATAGATTTTATTATGTTCTTTAGGATGAGACTCTCCACTCCCCTAATATGCCCTGGTAACAGCTAGCAAGCAGTTTGTGGACTTGATGTAACTACAGCCCAATGACCTTTAAAAAAAAAAAAGATGAAGAAAAAGAAAGAACTATCCCTTCAAGGTGTCCCACCCAAAGTTTGTTTTTAAATACAAAATCTTTTAGTTCATACTTCATTTTCTCTGCTAGTTGCTCCGTGTTCTCTCTAATAGCCTGGGAGAGCTGGGACACTGGGTTTAACATAAGATTGTCCAGAATTACCTGCAATTTAAAAAAAATAATAATAATTCAAAGGTGAAAATTAGAAATGATGTAATTGCAATTAATCTGTCTATACAGTTTCTGAGAGGCACTGTCATTGGCTATGCAGGCTATAACACCCTGAGTAAAGGACTAATGGATCAGTTTATTAGTGTAAAGAGCAAAGGATTTGACCAAATTTGACCTCTTCACGGTTCCAGGGACGCCGTCTGGAACTGTCATGGTCGTTCATATTTGAGTCCTGGTCTATTGGACTAGTTGAGCCTGGAGGAACCTTTTGATAGTTCAGACTTGCCTCGGGTATATGCTGTACCAGCTGCAGATTAATCAGGGATGGGAAAGCACCAGTAAGAACACATGGACATGACAGTGGCAGGTTAAATTTGATGTTAAGAGACAAACATCTCTGAGCTCAGATTACAATGGAGGCTTCCGGGAGGAAATCTCTGGGAAGATATCAGTGTGATCATGCTAATTCAATTGTGAAGAGAAAAGGGTTCTATGTTCACAGTCAACACAGCAACTTTGATCCTAGTTTCTTCAAGAAACATTTGGAAAATATTTTTATAATATGAATATAACCTGTTTTGTGAACATACAGCCTTAGGAGTGAATTTGGAAGTGAGTTTCCATGCATTAGGGAATTCCCTCATGCATATAAAAGGCAGAAGTTTAAACAACAGGTTTCGAAGCCGGACGTTGGACAGCTGTTAGTACATTGATACTGGCTCACAGAGAATGTAATTTAATTAATTTTGGACACCACTTGGTAATAAGAAGTGATGAATTCAGCACCTGAGGTAACAGGAACCTCTGTAATGATGCATATGGTCTCTGCACAAAAGAGAAAATATACAACAAAACGGATGCAAGATTAAACAAAAACATTTACCTTAGTCTTAGCCATTTTTGGGTCACAATATAATTATTATGAGGTGTACCATGGTATAGCAACCCAAGACTCCAAACCAAACAGGCTTGCTTACCTTTGACTTTAATATTTTATCTACATTTTTTCCTCTTTGTGCTAATAAGGAAAATATAAAGATTTGCTGCATATTCTGCTTTATATTAAAAAAAGCAATGGAATGGGTCAATGTATATGACGGGATGTCATTTAACCAAGCAAGCAAACTTTAGGTGCACCTCCTCTCTGGTCGAGATAGTGGATGCAGGGGTATTGGGCATGGAGCCGGGGGAAGTGGTAGCTCCCATGCCTGACGATGTCTGGGAGTCACCATCCCCTGCAACATCATGGATTTCACGTGCGAGGATGGCAAGATCTTTGGCCAGATCTTGACTCAGCCTAAAGGAAGTAAGTATAAATGTAAAATTAAAAAAATTTAAATAAATTACTCACAAACTAGCTAAGCATTAGCATATCACACCACAACAACAATAAAAAAGTTAAATAACCTGGCAATCTCTGCACTATGAGTAGACCAGTTCTGGAAGTGTTCATTCTGAGTTTCGTCCTCTTCCGTTTCCAAAGAGCCACATTTTAGCCTCATTTGAATGGTCTTCTGTGGTGTCTGTGTCTGAGTTGAAGCAGAGGCATGGGAGCGTTTATGTCTGGAATTGGTCTCAAACTCCTCCTCTGAGGTAGAGGAAAAGTCTGACTCCTTTTGTCTACGGTGGGAACCTCAAATTGCAAACAAAAAAGGGAAATTATCATTTCTAAACAAAACATCAAAGTACAATACTATCAATAATATTGAAAAATGGCAATCTTATGCAATTCCAGACCTGCCAACCTTGGAAAAATTTTTTGAGTACTACAGGTGGGGGGGGGGTTGTATATTTTAGTATTTTGTAGTAAACAGTAGGGATACACGTTCACGGTTCAATA
>JAFVLL020000494.1:25881-42882 GCA_021397915.2 Tor tambroides
ATTATCATATGTGTACTTCAAATTTCTTTTGAGAGAAGTATTATTTCTATGGATTGGCCATTATTTAGTGCTATAGACCTTTCTTTGAACGCGGAAGTCTTGCCTGACTGGAACGGTGCTTTACATTTCCGGTCTCTGGTGTTTCTAGTCACATTTACATATTTTCCATTATTTTTTATAACGTGAAACCTAAGAAAATGCTCTAAAAAAAGCACATGGCACCATAGTTTCATCACATTACAGTGTCGAAATGACTGTCTTTTTGCAGTAAAGGACCTATCATAGTTTAATGAGTGGGAAGATGACATGAAGCCATGCGAGGTTAGCTACATTGAAAACAGATGAGCGCACATACAGTTCCCGATCGGGGTGAAGTTCACGGGATTTTGTCCACAGAATGATAAGAGCGCACATTATTTTAACATATTTTATTATTTCACACTCAGTATTTTAACTTAAGCGCTGCAAGCCATGCATACAGCGCAGAACATGGACAGACTTTCTGGTACGCAAAAGTACTTTAAAGGAATTCCTTTAGCTTATTGCCGTTATTGTGGCAGCCAACAACAGCACAGCTTAACCCAGTGCACATTTTTATATTCAGTTATATTGAAAAAGTTTCAATTCAGTCGATCTTTTTTATCCCGTTTTAACATTGATTTCTGTGGAGACCGGAACTCGAGAGCACCCTAGCGGAAGTTAGAATCCATCATGGCGTCGCTCAACGGTTACTCAGGGAAAAGGTCTATAAACACATATAATATCTGATACTTGAAGCTGGAGGGCGCCCTAGCACAGAAAATCCACATATGAGTGACAGAAGTAACAGAACTGA
Organism: Tor tambroides; assembly: GCA_021397915.2. NCBI lineage: Eukaryota > Metazoa > Chordata > Actinopteri > Cypriniformes > Cyprinidae > Tor > Tor tambroides. Next base: position 26,717 of record JAFVLL020000494.1, read on the forward strand.
CTACGCTCCAGGAAATCCTAATAAAGGTATCCAGCTATAGCTGCAACTCAATACAAGATAGAAACGCTTTGCCTCTGAATGATGAAATATTAAGACAATAAACATTCGACTGCAACAATGTATAGTTTATCTATGTTCTTAAAACCACCTCGGGTATTTTCATAATAATTAAGTATATTTATAATCCATTGCTAATCGACATACAGAATATTATATACAGAATATAATATTTCTGCCTCATTCTGTCATAAGAAGCCACATAAGATCATAAAAGGAAGTTATTTATAACATTCGACTTATGTTTAGTATGTTATAATGTTCTCTTTTGTTTGACAGCAGGTTTAGAACTCTTCTTTTTCTGTTGCTTTATTTGAGAACTGTGCATGGACAGAGGTGTCTCCAGGTTTTTGTGTAGTTTACATGTGCATCTCAAAAAATTAGAATATCATGAAAAAGTTCGTTCTTTTTTTGTAACATTTCAAAAAGTGAAACTTTTATATATTCTAGATTCATTACATGTAAAGTAAAACATTTCAAAAGTTTTTTTGTTTTAATTTTGATGATTAGAGCTTACAGCTCATGAAAGTCAAAAATCCAGTATCTTAAAATATTAGAATATTTCCTAAGATCAATCTAGAAAAGCATTTGCAAAACAGAAAAGTTCTTTAAAATATGTTCATTTATGCACTCAATACTTGGTCGGGGCTCCTTTAGCACAAAAATTCCAGCATCAGTGAAGTGTGGCATCAGCCTGTGGCACTGCTCAGTCACTATTGAGCCTTCAGCTGATCTGTATTGTTGGATCAACTGTTTCTCATCTTTCTCTTGAAAATATCCCCATAGATTCCATATGGGGTTCAGGTCAGGCATGTTGGCCAATCAAGCACAGTAATATCATGGTCAGCAAACCACTTGGAAGTGATTTTGGCACTGTGGGCAGGAGCTAAAGTCCTGCTGGAAAAAGAAATCAGCATCTCCATAAAGCTTGTCAGCAGATGGAAGCATAAAGTGCTCCAAAATCTCCTGGTAGATGGCTGCATTGACTTTGGACTTGATAAAACACAATGGACCAACACCAGCAGACGTCACGGCACCCCAAATCATCACTGACTGTGGAAACTTCACACTGGACTTCAAGCAGTTTGGATTCTGTGCCTCTCCAGTCTTCCTCCAGACTCCAGACCTTGATTTCCAAAAGAGATGCAAAATTTACTTTTATCTGAAAAGAGGACTTTGGACCACTGAGCAACAGTCCAGTTCTTTTTCTCCTTAGCCCAGGTAAGATGCTTCTGACGTTGTTTCTGTTTCAGAAGTGGCTTGGTAGCCCTTTTCCTGAAGACGTCTGAGCGTGGTGATGCTCTTGATGCACTGACTCCAGCTTCAGTCCACTCCTTGTGAAGCTCTCCGTAGTGTTTGAATTGGCTTTGCTTGACATTATTCTCAATCTTGTGGTCATCCCAGTTGCTTGTGCACCTTTTCCTACCCAATTTCTTCCTTCCAGTCAACTTTGCATTTAATATGCCTTGATACAGCACTCTGTGAACAGCCACCCCTTTCAGTAATGGCATTCTGTGACTTACCCTCTTTGTGGAGGGTGTCAATGATTGTCTTCTGGACCATTCCCAAGTCAGCCGTCTTCCCCATTATTGTGGTTTCAAAGAACAAGAGATACCCGAAATTTATACTGTAGGGATGGTCATTTAATGAAACTCAAATATAAATATTCTAATATTTTGAGATACTGGATTTTTGATTTTCATGAGGTGTAAGCTCTAATCATCAAAATTAAAACAAAAAAACTTTTGAAATGTTTTACTTTACATGTAATGAATCTAGAATATATGAAAGTTAAAATTTTTGAAATAAGTTACAAAAAAAAAATTAAAACTTTTTCACGATATTCTAATTTTTTGAGATGCACCTGTAGAGTGACAAATCGTACCAGCGTATTTTGAGGTCAAAATGCGTACACGCTACGCAAAATGCATACAGGTTGGTAGGTCTGCAATTCTAGTGGTCTTGTCTAGAGGAACTGTAGGTAGAGAATATCTCTGAGATTTAAGATACTCACCAGTTGTGCTACTGTGTTTAACATGGTTAGAACGGGTACGAGTGGTGGAGTGCTTCCCTACTGAGGCGGCCCCTTTGCTGGTAGCCTGCCTCACCTCACTTGAAGCCCCTTTCCTCGCACTGCTATTTGCCTCTGTGGGACGGTTAGAAATGCCATGCTTGCTTGAGGTGGACTCATTGTCACTTGGAACAGTGAAGGATCTAGTGCGTTTCCGAGGCATGGCAAGAATGTCCAGTCTTGACAGTTTCTTTCCTTCAGCAGGAGTCTTACTGTGGTCAGAGCTCTGAGATGCACGGTCTGTCTCTGCACCCTCATTGTCTGAGGCCTCACCCAGTCGAGCTCGGCGGAGCATGGAGGCACGGGTTGGTCTTGGGGCTGAAAGGCTATTGGACCGGGTCAGCACCTGATGGTTTCCTTTGGTCATGTTATTAGGATCCTCCTTCTGCAGGGGTGCAGTGAGTTTTTTGCGGCTGTTGGGTCGTGAACTTGACTCATGGTCAGAAGCCGCAGCTTCATGCCACAGCTGTTGACCATGCTGATTATCCGAAAGGTCTAAAGAACCACGGTTACCAGCACTGCGACGAAGCTGTAGCCGACGACTTAGTTCAGCTTTACTTGTATTATCAGCAGGGGTATGATTTCTGCGTTTTTCTGACAGTCGTTCACGAGCTGTAGGTTGTCGTGCTTTGTCTTGTAAACTGGAAGATGATTTCTCTTTACGTATATCACCTGCAGATGTGTGCTTCTTATTTGCACTGACAGGAGCATTTTTATTGCTGATTATGCTTATAGTACTGGCGGTATCAACATCTGAATCAGCAGACAGGGAGTCCTCTTGTGCAGGACAGCTTCCTTTTTTTGATCGTTGACTAGATTCAGGTAACTTTTCTTCTGGTGATGTCAAAGATTTCTCTGCTTCCTTAGGATAGGGAAATGTATCTCGAACAGCTTCTTCAGCATCCAAGCTCCTCAAAGCAGGATGACTAGAGATATGTGGCAGTTTCTTGACTTGAATGTTATCACTTGGCCTATCTTTGGTAAAACTCTCCTGTCGAACAAATGAGGTTGAGGTCTCTTTGGTGGGCACCACATCCCTGTTATGCGTCTGAAGATTTGGGGCTGATGAGTTAGGCTTCACTGGACGCCTGGACTCATGGCCACTCAAATGTCGTATCAAGACAGTTGTTGGAGGTATCTTGGGAGAGGAGTCTCTCTCTGGCTGTGAAAGAACTGGACTTTTGGATACATCTGACTTGCATGAACCATCCTCAGAACCAATATAAAAGGAAGTGGGTTTAGGAGTTGGTGTTGGCAACTCTCTTAACCCTCTAGAATGGTTTACATTTTCAGAAGGTGAATGTATTGTAGTTCCTCTCTTTTCTTGGCCCTTTCCACTCCTATCAAGGATAGAGCTGTCGTCTGATCGGCTAGTGTCACTCAGACTGTCTGGGTCCACATCATCTTGGACACGTAGCCTCTGAGTCCCGTCCTGCTGCTGTGGTGCTCTGGAACCTTTCTCTGGTGGCTCATGGTCTATGTTTGTTTCATGACGAATTAAGATACTGGGGGTTGTGTTCTCCAGTTTTTCTCCAGGTGGAACCTGAGGAAGTAGTCGTCTGGTCCTGGAAACTTGAATCCCCTCTGACTCCAAGATATCAAAGCTTTGACTAATCATTGATGTTACACTGTCATCTTCAAAATGAAAAGAGTGAAAATAGTTGTTAATTTGCTGGCCTATTCATAAAATCGAAAATTGCACTGAAATGCTCAATTGCTCAAACACCACTGGTGGTTTTCAATGAATATACCTCTGTCTGCAGGTTCACCTTGGGATGGAATTCCCATAGATCCTTGAGTAGCCCCAGGATCGCTGTAAGTGTCTGCTAGGCTGGCCCAGCGTGAGACCCATTTAGGCCCTCCTACATCAGGATGTGCCTAAATAAAAAAAGAGTAACAACTAACAATCACAATTACTCATCAATTGATCACTATTTACTAACACAATCAGGGCAGTATTTCAGTAATGAAGGAGGGCACTGCTGACTGAACAATACCTGCAGTGAGATGACCTGGTCCCCACCATGGCCCTGTGATGATGTCGACATTACATCAGCTGCCATACCATGGCTATGACTCAAGAATAGTTGCTCATCTTTACCATCATCAATCACAGGCCTATAAACTCCAAGAGTCTGACCACTGTATTCTGGTGCATCTAAAACACCAAACACCTGTGAAACATGAACAAATATGATTTACCATGTTTCTCAAACACCACTGTTTTCTATTGTTCAGACCAAAGAGGTCCAACAGGTTTTGCCCAACCAAACTCACACCAGCAGCTGAAAGAGAAGTTGACATTTCAGACCACTCAAACAAACAGCACAATGCTTTGAAAGTGCCACAGAGGCCGCATTTACACTGCAAGTCTTAATGCACAGATCCAATCTTTTGACCATATCCGATTTTTTGGCCAGCCTGTTTACATTCACTTTGACATGACTGGTATCCGATGTCTGCATTTACATTAATTTCCGCCCATCAGTGATCTCTTTACTATGCACATGGTAGTAGGCCCACGGGTTTTGAATGGCCGTGCTGTTAAAATCATTTATATAATTCACGTTGAGTGGACATTATTATCTGCCAGCATTGACGACAGCTTTTTTTTTGTATTAAGCAAACAAAGCAATACAGACATACAAACAAAGGGGAAATTGTGGTGTGCAGCTCTGAAGGGAATCGGATACATGTGTTTAGACATAGGTCAGATGTCCAGATATCGGATATGTATCCGATTTAAATCCACATTTGGAAGTGGCCCAGATCCGATGCAAAAAAATTCGGATCTCGTGCAGATTTTTGTGTTTACACGTGTGCAACAAATTCAGATCTGTGTCAGATGTGAGCAAAAAATCAGATTTTTTTGTGCCAGTGTAAATGCAGCCCGAGCCACAGTTTTCCACTCCTGAACTTTGCTTACTTATTGTATGTGTATAGTAAACCAGGATGGGAGAACATAGCTTAACATCTACAAATTACACCTGTTGTATCATTGTTAAAGTCAATCGCTGACTACTCTGAATTTTGACTGAATTTTGGCAATACAGTGTCTATCGTTTCTTAAGAGAAAGAAAAAAGGGTTTGTCACCTGATCAATCATACTTCTAGCTTCCTCCACTTCCTTATCTTGTGACTCTGTCTCAATTGTATAGGTACCAGCATCACTCAGACTGTCCTCCTCCTCGGTTCGTGTCACCCTTGAGCCCTTAGTTTCAACACCACTAACTAACAGTGATGAAAACTGTGGCACAGGTGAGCCAGCTGAGCAGAGTGGGGAGGCACTAGAAATTGGACACCTTACTGGGGTTTGAGACGGGACGGAGACAGGCGAGGTTGCTGGAAGAAGAGACTGGGATAATGCAGGTAGTTGGGATGGAGAAGATGGGTATGATACAGATGAGGGTCCAGATGGCTCTGCTGGGGAGGGTAAAAGAGTGTGTGATGGGGACATCATCACAGGTGGGGCAGACATGGGAGGTGCGGAAATCTTTCCCGTATCCTTCAAGAACTCTGCGGTAAATTCCTGAGCTAGTCTGGACTTCTTGCCGACACTCCCAAAAGGCTTAATGGTGATAGCTGGTGAAGAGCGAGACGAGGTCCCTAATAAAGATGTGCTGGTCCCACTGTCTTCTGTCTTCTCTCTCTTCAGTGAGCTTGATCGCTGTGAACCTCCATGGCTCGAACCTTTCAGTGGAACAGTGATTTGCTGTGTTGGAGGAACATGCCCATGAACAGAGGCGGGCCTTTCCCCATGAGTCAGACCTTTCCGTCTCTCTAGTTTGGCCTTCAATGCAGAGTAGGAGTCAGCATGCGCAGAGTTGTGGGTAAAGGACTGTGACCGCTTCTTCCTGGGATTATCATCAAAGAACTCAATAATGAAGGCCTGCTGGGTGTGAGGCTCAGGGTGAATGGGCTTAACCTCTGTCTGGGGAAGAGAAGAGGCTTCTTGAACAGGATGAACCTCGCTTTCATCAAGTTCTCCTTGATGATATTTGTGTGGAGAGACTGACTGAGGATGATGAAACTTTTGCATTGAGACAGACTCTTGGGACAGAACTGATTCGGATGGTTCGGATTTCCTTGATTGAGCTGACTGGCGTGACTGTACTGATGACTGTGATTGCATGGAATGATGTGACTTGCTGCGTTGTCCTTTCATTACAGGGTCTTCTGAATCACTCTGGGTTCCATCTTCATGATGGTGTCCTATTAAGTTTACACATATAATTTATATTATGGCTGTCATTCTAATGCTTTAATTTAAATCAAATAATTCTAAAGAAAATAATGTGAAAAAATTCATGTATTTAATGCTTTGTAGCCTGTATTTAAATTCTGTAATAAGGAATTCTGCTAAAATAAGGACACAACATCAGGAATACAATTGAATAGTATCATGTTCATTATTTTCTGAAGACTGCAGCTATCCTGCATCACTAAACCACACCTATCAGAAGCAGGCAACATAACCACATAATGAGTAATGAGGTGTTTATACAGCACACACACATAAGGCGCTTTCGCACCGGAGGAACCTTTCCATAGTTCCTAGAACTATTGTCGGAAGTTCCCGCTTTTTGGCATGTTTGCACCGCAGGAACTAACAGCGTATTTGATTCTAGGAACTCCGTTTAAGGTAACTAAATTAGCTCCTACTTCAGAGTAGGATCTAAAACAGTTCTGTAGGAACTACCAGTGACGTAGTGTAAGCTGATTGGCCAAATGCATATAAAACACCGGCCACCCGGCATTTTTAAAAAGCCATGTAAAAACATTTACGCCACAAACATGGAAAACAGCGATAACGGCATGTCTGCAGCACTGTGTTCTTTTCTCAGCCTCGATGATAACACTGCAAGTTGTCATAGGAGATTCAGTCAGATTTTCATGCTCTTTCAATCGCGTAAACTGTACATTTACATAACATCTCCATTATCACGAAACCCACGACACACATCAAAAACTCCATTCAGTTGTTGATGTTTGTCGCTGTCGGCCGCTTCGGAGTTCCTGCTGCCGGTGCGAATGCAACCAGGGAAACGGCCCGAGGGAGAAATTGGTTCTCTAGGAACTACCCTGCTGGTTAGTTCCTAGAACTAAGTTCCTAGAACTACGCAGTGCGAATGCGTATATATACAGTATATATATATATATATATATATATATATATATATATTATATATTTTAGAACATAGAACATTATGCATCAACTTGAGTCTCACAGAATGTGCATTTTATGGTAGTGCAAAATGTCTCTTACCTTTGAGCGTCCGAATATGCATTGCCAAATCACTCTTAGTGCTGTACACATCCTCACACGGCGGCCGCCTGCACATCATACTGACATCACTCTGCACAAGCCAATCTGCCACCTTGCTCTCAGCTGTTACAACCTCTGTGGGTGTGGCTACCAAAGAATTACTGGGCTGCTGCTGCTGTTTACTACGCTGACGAGAGGAGAACTTGGTCACATGATCCTTGATTTTAATTTTGCCTGGCATGCAGTCGTCAAACTCTATAGTAAAAGAAGCATGACTCTGGACAACTGGAGGTGTAGAAATTAGAGGAATATTGGTGTCTTTGGTTGGGATATCGATTAAATCTGTTGCTGGGGACTTGGGTTGTATATGGAACTCCTTTGTGGGAATTTCAAAATAACTGGGCTCTCTGTGGTACGGGTAGGTTGACTTGGCCTGGCTGTCACGAATCTCCTGAACAGATATGTTAAATTCATCCTCAGCTGTTGGGGCCTCCTTTGTGATGTCTGTCAAGAGACACCCACACCAAACTGTAAATATGGTAAGACAAATATCCATATCAATAACACACCAAAGTGGCCTTAAGAGAGGACAAGTGCTTACCTGAATGACTCTCACCTGACCTTCGTACTTCATCGTGTGCTTCCTTGTTCCCAGAGTCCTCTTCACCCCACCATGATGGCTGGCCATACAGTGGTGTTGGCCGAGGTACAGGTGACTCTGAAGAGGAACAATTACACAGGTAAACTCAGAAAGAGAATGGGTATAAAGGATAAAGACAGATGAAGAGCTGGTTACCATGCTAAGCACAATTTTTTCAGCAAGCAATTTCTCCAACACTTGATTCAGCACTAGAACATCAGAATGTTGGAGCAGCTCTTATATCTGTTTACTGGAATGCAAAATATATAGACTTTCATCCTGATTCCAAATATCCAGTATCCTGGATGAATTTGCATTATATTTCCACTTTAGAAAATGTGTATTAGATTTTCCACATGATCAATCAAGTTTTATGAGTAGTGTCCAAAATACCAAAAAAAAATGAGAATAACACTCCACACTTCTCTCAGTGGGTAAAAAGTATGTTTTTTGGAAATATATTTCTACCTGAAATGAGTTTTTATTGAGAAAATCTAATGTCTATTGTACTGAGCGTTAATTAGAATTTTATGCTCAAGCGTCTTTATTACACACGTTAACATAACTACAATAGAACAAACAATAACCATGTGCAAGCTTATCTAGGAATTAAATGCATCACATTAAAAGTTGTCCATTAGTATTATAATTAGTTATTAATTAATTTGGTATTATTAAATTATTATTTAATAATAATAATAAAAATAACTAATATTATTTGTTTATCTTTTATTATTATTATTACTTCAATATTTTATCTTAACATTAAAAAAACCTTCATGTCTTTTTTTAAGTTCTAGTATTTTCCCAAATTATTATAATTTATAATTGTAACTGCTAATATAATTTGTAATAAAAAATATGAGCAATGTGTGTAGGAATATATTCACTAGTGATTTCAGACTTTTAGACACCACAGTATGTACATGGTTTTAATGAGCTTTTCAGCATTTGATTTTACAGGATGAGATGTCCATGAGCCATGTGGTGAAGACTGCTTATTGATGGACATGTCAGTGCAGTGCGAGCAGCTGGACTAAGGCATAAAGATTATCTTTAGTATCTGTCACTTGACCAAAAGCTGAACTGGGAGGGGTTTACAAATAAACCAGGCCACTGTACTGCAGCCTTATAGATAAACAGAGATTAACAAAGGCTGTGATAACAGACAGAATGTTATTGTCAGATATCCATGTTACAAAGCATTTTGTTTTTTCACTCTCTCAACTCTATCTTTTTCTCCTGACTTCGGTCATTCTTCTTCACTCTCACCTGTGAGACTCTTGCGTTCAGAGCGCTCTAATTTGGACCTTTCTTCCTGCAGGTTCTGTTGCTTGCTTTCTGTAGATTTTATGCCCATTTGCAGCTGACTGGTGTACTTCTCATGCTGACACAGCACAGGGCAGTCAACCAAAAAGAATAAATATATTAATATATATTACATAGAACAGAAAACAGACACATAAACACACACAAACAGATGAAACCATACCTTGAGGGCCTCCTCAGGGACTTTATGTTGACTCTTTTCAAGAATATACACATGTGAATGTGCTCTTAATGTTAAGTCAATACATTATAACTTAAATGTATATAAACTTTAATGGACACAACTCTACAAACAAAACAAAAAAACCTATAACAGCTAACCAGGAAAAAGGATATCATATCCAAAACGAACAATGTCCGACAGCTTGAGGGTTATGTATGTTTGGTCTGGAATTCTCAAGTCATTCACAAAGGTCTGAAATGGGAGAAGAAAAACAAATGAACATGTATATGTGCTTGAGATACAGGCATGCCAGAGTTATTATGTTTTTTCCAAAGCAGAAAATACGAAAATGTTCCTTAGAAATGAGGATGGTAACACTTTATTTTAAGATCCAATTCTTGATATTAACAAACCATTAACAAACTTAAATTAACAAACTTTTGCCTCAATAAACTCCTGATTTCCTGCTTATTAATAGTAAGGTAGTTGTTAAGTTTAGGTATTCGGTAGGATTAGGGATATAGAATATGGTCATGCAGAATATGTGCTTTATAAGTACTAATACACAGCCAATATGTTAATAATAGGCATGCAAATAAGCAACTAGTTAATAGTGAGAATTGATCCCTATACTAAAGTGGGTAACACTTTAGAATACTGTTCCATCATTAATGAATAACTACACAAGAAACCATGAGTAACGCAATATTAGCACTCTGGTAACTACTAGTAACTAACAAGAAACTCAGATTAATGAGTTAGTAAGTAATAGTGCTTAGTCGAATGTGGTAGTTCACTATTAGCTAATCAGTAACTACTATTTTTCCATACCTCCCTAAGAACTACTAACTACTGCATACAGGTTCATAATTAATATGAATTATAGATAAACAGAGATTAACAAATATATAATGTATAATTCATTCTAAAGTAAAGGTCATGGTAACCCACTAGTAATGACTCAATTACCAAATTCATCAGAAGGAATTACTAATTATTTGGATCAGTATTCTAAAGTGAGGATCATGATAACTCCCCTAGTAATGACTGAAATCATTGTAAGCTTTTGAGGGTTTTGTAAAGCATTGGATAGTAACTATTCAGGTGTTACTACATCCTTCTGAAGGAATTACTATTTATTTGGATCAGTATTCTAAAGTGAAGATCATGATAACTCCCTAGTAACGACTGAAATCATTGTAAGCTTTTGAGGGTTTTATAAAGCATTGGATAGTAATTATTCAGGTGTTACTACATCCTTCTAAAGGAATTACTCATTTTTTGGATCAGTATTCTAAAGTGAAGATCGTGATAACTCCCTAGTAATTACTGAAGTCACTGTAAACATTTGAGGTTTTTGTAAGGTTTTGGTTAGAAATTAATTTTGCTAGATTTGGTAACACTTAAATCTTTACTAGTGGGTTGCCGTGATCTTCACTTTAGAATACTGATCCAAATAATTAGTAATTTCTTCAGAAGGATGTAGTGACACTCGAGTCATTACTATCCAAAACCTTACATGTATCTCAAAAGCTTACAATGACGTCAGGCAATATTAGAGAGTTATGATGCTTTTCACTTTAGAAAACTGATCCAAGTAATTAGTAGTTGCTTAAGAAGGATTTGGTAATTCTCGAGTCATTACTAGTGGGTTACCATGATCTTCAATTTAGAATTAATTATACATTATGCATAATTCACATTAATTATGAACCTGTATACAGTAGTTCTTAGTAGCTCTCCAGGATATATATAAAAAAAATAGTAGTTATTGATTAGCTAATAGTGAACTACCAGTTTCAACTGAGCGCTATTACTTAATCAATAATCATAGTTTCTTGTTAGGTAATAGTAGTTACTACAATGTTAATAGTGCATTAGTGACTTGTTCCTGGGTAGTTATTCATTAACAAAGGATCAGTATTCTAAAGTGTTACCCTAAAGTGTTACCATGAGGATCATCACAAGAAATCTGTCAAGAGTAACAACATTCAGAGTACAGAACCTATTTCTGTGTTCCGCAGAAGAAGAAATGCATACAGTTTCAGAACAATATGAAGTGATATGAGTGATGACAGAATTTTTGAGTGAAATATCCCTTTAAGAGAGTTTCCTAACCTAACCATAAAACATTTGTCACTGGGACTTGGTCTGATTCAAGGGTTAACTGATGATATCTGTACTGCACTGAGGGCATCTGCAACAGCATCCCAATGGCATATGTCCATTACCTTTGTTCATTTATTTTCTAAACCAAGGGGAGAGATCATCCAGTCTTTCACAGATAACATCACAGTAGTCTGTAAAATGCACTCATGTGTTCATGCCTATATTCTGAGCTTCAGTAACATTTTCTATGTTGCTTACCCCATTTAAACTTCCAAGATCCTTGACAAGGTGCTCATCTGTGGCAGGGTTATAGTTGATAACAGCATGCTGTTTATCCACACTACGAGACTAAAGGAAGAAAAATATGTTTACAGCCGACATCTTGCTTATTCTTGAACCTAACTCCACTGGAAATGATAATGTTAGCATAGGTTGGATATTTACAGTTGCTAAACAAATCCCACATTTCTGCTTCATGAATCTTACCTGTGTGTGACTTGCAAGTACTGTGTGTAATAATTTGGCCTCACAGGGGTACCACTTAGGTAACACAGTTTCCTCACAATGGGCAGCAGTATGCAGCAGGCGTCACAGGCAGCACCAGATTAATATGGTGTATTAAAGGGATAGTTAATTTAATAGCAATTAGTAATTGATGACAGAATTTTCATTTTTGGGTGAACTATCCCTTTAATATGTCATAAAATTTCAACTTGTTCACTTGGTACACATATGAACAGATTCTTAGGAGCAAAGCTCAACTAAAAACCCCCTTCGTTGGCTGAAGGTGATGTCTCATAGAAATATAGGGACATGGTGTCTGCTGATTCTGCAAGACCCTGTTCAATTTGGAATACACCCTTTCCCCTGGCTCTTGCCCGCACTCAGATGTTAGTGGAAGGGGACGTACCCTGACCTAATTATGCTGAGAAGACGAAGTCTCTGTCATTGGAGTCATGCTCCTACAACCTAAGGTCTTTGAGGACTTCAAGAATCATGCGCTGGATCTCTGCTAAGTACTCTGCATCCTTATTTTAATGACACTTCAAGGTTCAGTGAAACACTCAAAATATGAGGAGTATGTTGTATTGAGAGGAAGAATAAACAAAATTTTGATAAGGTATTAAAATGATATGAAAACACACATGAAAACACAATTCAATTATAGTTGACCATGTTCTTGTGCATAGAATGACCATGAAAGAAGCTTGTCTACAGGGGTACCAACACAGGAAGTTGCCGAGGTTCACAGAGTCATCTACAGGGTTTTTATGCTACTTACATATTCAGTATAATTATAGTACATAGTAGCAGTACTTTAGATGAGAGAACTTTCACTATTCTATGTACAGTAAACACATGTTGTACACCATAAACTGTTAAACTGTTGTAACTGTTGAATCGATTTGTAGCTAAGTTCTTCTTACATGTACTATATTTTTACAGAATGACTGTCTAGGGGTGGTAGTGAAAGTTTTTTGTCAGAAGTCTAAGAAACTGCTATAGTATGGCAAATAAGCTCATTACCAACAAGGTGCAATTTGGCAGAGGTTGCTGAATTTTTATTTATTTATTTACTGTACAGTAATTGACAGTATACTGTATTGTGTGTTCATAGTCAGTTATTTGGCATTTAAACTTTTCTAGTGCTTTTCATCTACTGCAAGATCTCTTCATAATAGTTTAATTAATGTAATCCTTTCTTAAAGTTTATTGTTGAATTTCACTGTCTCTGCTCCCCTCTATTTATGTTGTATACTGTAATAGACATTGATTTGCAAAATGATTCCTGTTTCCCAAAAGGAGGTTTTTGTAATAGTGTTTTGAACTGATCTCATTAGTGTTCTCTAGGCAGTGAAGTAGTCTGTGTATTTGTCAGGTTTGTCTGAGACCAAAGTTTGATTCAGAAAAAAAAGAAGTAAAGGGGGAGGTGTTGCTACAATTTATAGTAATATTTTCAATATTTTTCAGAGGTCTGGTTTCAAGTATAATTCATTTGAAGTAATGTTGCTTCATATTAAATTATCCAGAGAAAAAAGTGTTCTCAGCAAATCCAATAACTCAGAAAAACTTGATGTTGTAATAGAAACTATAAACTCTTTCTTTTCTAGCACTTTAGATACGGTTGCTCCCTTATGGCTGGAAGAAAACAAAACTAAAGGTATTTCATATTGCACGGCGAGACAGTAAGTCTAATTATAGAAAAGCTCTAAAAATGGCTAGATCTGTTTACTTTTCATCTCTTTTAGAAGAAAACAAACACAACCCCAGGCATTTATTCAATACAGTGGCTAAATTAAGGAAAAATAAAGCATCAACAGATGCAGATATTCCCCAACAGCACAGCAGTAATGACTTTATGAACTTCTTTACTTCCAAGATAGATACTATTAGAGATAAAATTCTAACCATGCAGCCATCAGCTACAGTATCGCATCAGATTGTAGATTACCTGAGGCAAAATTCCACTCAATCTCTGCTAAAGGAGGGGAAGAATTGTATAAACTTGTCAAATCATCAAAACCTACAACATGTATGTTAGACCCTATTCCATCTAAGCTACTAAAAGAGGTGCTTCCAGAAGTCATAGATCCTCTTCTGAATATTATTAATTTGTCAGCGTCATTAGGATATGTCCCCAAAACCTTCAAACTGCCTGTTATTAATCCTCTCATTAAAAAAACACAACTTGATCCTTGAGAATTAGTTAAAAACCGTAATGACAAACCTCCCTTTTCTGTCAAAAATACTGGCAGTCTCCCCTCAGCTATGTTCCTTCTTAGAGAAAAATGGTGTCTGTGAGGATTTCCAGTCAGGATTTAGACCGCATTATAGTACTGAGACTGCTCTCATCAGAGACACAAATGACCTGCTCTTATCATCTGATTGAGGTTGTATTTCCTATTAGTGCTACTGGATCTTACTGGATCTCACAACATTCTTTTGAGTAGACTACAAAATTATGGCATGTTGGCATTAATGGAATTGCATTGGCATGGTTAAAATCTTACTTATCTGACTGTCATCAGTTCGTAGCAGTGAATTAAGAGGTATCATATAGATCACAAGTACAGTATGGAGTACCTCAAGTCTCAGTACTAGGACCACTACATTTCATGCTTTACATGTTACAATGGAGAGATATCACCAGGAAAAATGGTGTTAGCTGTTCACTGTCACTGCTGATGATGCTCAGCGCTGTATTTCTTTGCGATCCGATGAAACATACCAATTCACAAAACCAACGGAATGTGTAGTTCATATAAGAAACTGGATGACTAGTAATTTCCTACTGCTAAATTCAGAAAAAACAGAGGTTTTAATTACTGGACCAAAAACCTCCGTATGTAATAACCTAAAACACTGTCTAACACTTGATGGCTGCTCTGTTCATTCTTCAACATCAGTTAGGAACCTATGCATGCTATTTGATAGCAATCTTTCCTTTGAAAACCATGTTTCTAGCATTTATAAAACCGCATTTTCCATCTTAAAAATATACCTAAATTACGACCTATACTCTCAATGTCAAATGCTATGTTAATTCATGCGTTCATGACCTCTAGGTTAGATTATTGTAATGCTTTATTGGGTGGTTGCTCTGCGTGCTTAATAAACAAACTCCAGCTGGTTGAAAATTCAGCAGCTAGAGTTCTTACTAGAACCAGGAAGTAGGGATGCACCGATACCACTTTTTCCAGTACTCAGTCGATACCGATACTTTTATTTTTGGTACTTGCCGATACCGAGTACCGATACTGGTATTTTCATTGTATTTGTACATTTTTTAAATATTGGGTACAAAAGCCAAAAGAATATGTATAATGTTAGTTGGTTAACTTCATTTATCAAATATCCTTCAGTTATTTTGACACTTATTTATGCCCATTAAAATGTATTTTACAAGTTTTTGTTAATTTCACTGTTCATTTTTTTGCTGTATGGTACATCATCTTTAATTTAATAGCATTAGAGCTGCTCCATTGCAGTGCCTTAGAACTGTAATCACGCGTTTTGCTATAATAATGCAGGGAACCACTCATTATAAATCTCCTAACTGTGATATTTTTAGAAATTTAGAAATTTTTATCTGAAACGTGCTGCGATTTATATTCCAAAGTGACTCATATAATGCAGAAACACTCACAAAGTGTTTCATGAAGCAAAACATGCGCAACACGCACAGAAGTTCGCTCCTTCTCTCTCTCTCTCTCTCCCATTAAGTAACTTGTGCATTGTTTTACTTACTTGTTTTTGACATATCCGACTGAACTACAAACTTTCCAGTGATGTCTGTGAGAAAGGGATATTCACTCGACAAGCTCACACATCTGCGCCACCGTGCACTCAATCCACTCAGAGTCCTTTGCTTATCAGCTCACGCACATCAGCTATACGGGCATTAATAATGAATGTTTAACATTATATTAATTGCATACTGTCACGGTATATTAATCTGCTGTCTTCTTCGTGTCTCGTGAATTTGTTGTTTGTGTTTTACATGTGCACGCCATGGGCGTTACCCCGCTCC
>JAFVLL020000495.1:0-42477 GCA_021397915.2 Tor tambroides
ACTCAGTGAGTGGTTTTGCTATAAGTATTAATAGTTTTAGAAATTGTGCTATAAGAATCACAGTTAGGGTTTAAGCATTCAGAAAAAACTGTAATTGATCAACCTGACAGACCTGGACCTGTAGTCCCCTTCCTCCTCCAGATAGTCAGTCCTGCTCCATCAGATCACAAAAGAAGCTAATTGCTCCTTAATTAAATGAATGGGTGTTTGCCAATTCTGTGGTTGTTGTAGAAGGGTAACAAGAAGGGCAAGAAAGGACAAGACCTTATTGCCCTGAGGTTTCTCTTCAGTCTTTATTTATTGTTGTTAAAGTTGTTTGCTGAGGCTCAGGGTTAGAGATTTGATCAAGATTACAGTTTTTTTTTTTTTAATCACTAGGACCCATTTCTCACTACTCAATACCTCATTCACCTCAACTCACTTCACATAGTGAGCACAACAGACATCTATGTGGGCTAAACTGTGGACCATTTTCCATTTCTTTGGCACAACATACATGGAATTACTAAATTTCTTTTAATTACATGGATTGTCAGCCTTTGCTGTTGTTATATATGTATGAAGTGTTTTGGTAGTGTTAGTGCATATTAGATATGAAATTAACTGCTATGAAAGTTGGTAAGGAGAACAGTGTGAAGAGTTTTGAAAAAGTGACCAAAGTACTGAGAAATGTGTCCTAGAGATTATAAAAAAATACTGTAACAGTTGTAAAAGCCTAATGATCTGTCTGATTGTTTCACTCTCAAATGATCCAGTACTCCGCCTCACCATCTTTACCACACTGTAATAGAACATCAGTGCAGTCAAGCAGTCAGTGTATTTGTAAAGCTCACAGATGCCTGAATTCATAGATAATAGTTAATAGACCTATTTGCCATGCTGAGGCAAATCTTATATGGCATTTAATGAGATGGTGTGTTATTGTGCTGTGTTTTTAAGTGTCAGCCATAATGTGTGTTTCAGCCCCCAGAGATGCTCAAACGGATGGTCACGTACAACACATCCTTTAAATCCAGCAAGAAACAAGTAACTGCCATTATTACTTTGCGTTACACCCCTCCTCTCTTTCAACACTCTAGTCCTTGAGTGAAGTCTCAGCTGTCTGGGTGTATACATCTGTGTGTGAAATGTATACTACATTTCTAACAATATTTCCCTGGAGGATATTGGTCAAATGTATGCTTGAGGTCATTTAAAACTAGTTCCCTTCCGATACAGTTCACTCGCATTCCACTGCCAGCAAGCCCCCCACCAGAAATCTGCCCTGTTCTTTCCAGAATTTCACAATGAACTTACTAGGCCATGATGCATGTCCACTCTTTAGCCTCAACCACCCTCACCTCTGTTGATGGCACTGAACAGAAGGGGGAGGAGCAGGAGGCAACACTTAAAGGGCTGCCGGAAACAGAGACTGCCGTGTTGGGTAGTTGATGCTGTAGCGCTGGTCTGTGCATTCTTGGGACTGCAGTGCCTTAGGCTGGCCACACACTAGTTGATTTTCAAACCTTAACCAATTTTAAAACCATGAGAGGCCACAGACATGAAGAGTGTTTCATCCGAGTTTTAGCCTTATAATCCTCTGAACGTGCACACTAGGCGATTCGACCAGACCGCGAGACCACACACTCGTTGATTGTAGGAACAATTTCACAGTGACATGATCTCACGGAGACTCGCGAGATTACTAAACTCAACTAGAGAAGAAAAACAAATGGAGAATGATAGACAATGTCAGCTGCCTCTCCTGGCACGCGTTCTGTTTCACAGTGAAAAACAAAGTATAAAAAAGAATATGGGTGATGTTATTTCTCAGTACTCTGCTTTTGTGGCATGTTTGTGGCTGCCAAGTTTCAGCTATTGAAGCACACAACATCCGTTGGTGACGCTTGCTTGCTCTCATTGACTATTGTGGGTATCACGTCATAGGTAGCTGATCAAGAGTCGTAAATATCCAACATGTTTGATATTTACGATTTGAGTTTGGGGACGCTCCGTCTCGATCGGGAGCAGTTAAATAATCGTAATGACACCACACAATAGGGGATTTTTTTGGACAAAAAAATCGCTTGCGACAAGCCTCAAATCGGGCTAAAAATTGGCCTTAAAATCGTCTAGTGTGCGGCCAGTCTAGTGTCTTCCCTTTAAGCAATCCTGGTTACAGGTTCTTCATTCTGCGCTTGTAGCACGGCACTATTGGATTGTGTTCTCCAAAGCATCAACAACTGATTTAGTGCAAGTGAACTATATTGAAAGGGAACCAGGGTTACTTTAGTAACCAAGTGGCATAACCAAGTAGATTTTATTCTGTTCTTAAGTAAATGTCTACTTCATGTCTTGTGTTAAACATTTATGTTATAAATATATCTTTTAATTACTCAAGGTGCGATTGCAATATTGTGCTTATTTCGGTTAAGACATTATATTTACGCCTTTCCATGACATTGAACTGGTCTCACAGTGTGGTTTAACTCACATATATAAAAAAAGTGGAAAAGAGATCTGCACACTGTTGATTCCCTTTATTCAAAAATTTAAAAAGACAACGTTTCGGTCCAAAGACCTTCGTCAGGCAAACACATACGAGCAAAAGCAACAACTCAATAAGTACTAAGATTCAAACAGAGTTCCAATTGATTGCACCTGTTCCAATTGATTGCACCTATTGGTAATCAAGGTCAATCATGTGAGCAGCTATATCACAATAAGAACAAAGATACAATATCAGGAAATAACCAAAACATCACAAAACACTCAGACAATCCCCCATCCTCTTTGTAATTCACAACCGCTTACCCTAAAAATAGAAAACTCACATATATCACAATTCATCCTCAGTCACACTTATATATTCTCATGCAATCATACTTGTTTGCTGCAATCATACATCTTGTTTGCTGTGAGAGCAGCCTTTGAGTGGATCTCTTATGCACTGCACAAATGGGAGACTCCAACTAAAGGTTATATATGGTGCATATGCACCAAATGACATCTTGGTTTGTGTTTTAATTTTTTTTTTTTTTTATGAGGGAGAGCATGACCAAGAAGTCTGTGTTTTTCCAGATTGTTGGTTCCATTAAACCTTGGTTATTGATTATTTGTCTTGAGGAAAGGCCAGTGGTTTTGAGTGTGTAGTAAATGGGAAAGAGCCTTTATATTGTATGTAAACATCATTACAGATCCAGAACCAACTGGAAAGCTACCAATGGATCCAACAAAGCAAACACATCCTTTCTCTGTATTGATATGTGTACCATGTAGTACAGTGCTGTGGTAAATCATGCAATGTGTTGTACTGTTTCTTATATTACATTATTTTCTGTTTTTTTTTTTTTAATTATTATTTTTATTATTGTTTAGTTTTGTATTTAAAATGAAAGTCTTTCTTTCACCACATTTGCTCAAACTTTTAACAGTTCACGACTGAGCAGATAGCTGGCATAGATGTGCGACTTTTGAGAATTAAGAAGGTAATTTAGGAAGAACACAAATGTGAGCATCATCTGTCATTGGACAATTAGAATTAGAGATTTTTTTTTATTCTAAACACATTCTTTAGGAAGGGAAACTTGATCTGGCCATAGAGGGAGGAATCAGCTCCCCGTTGGGAAAGATTGTGGTGTCATCTATCTATGAGGGAGGTGCGGCAGATAAACATGGTGAGTCATACAAAAATAACATATAATGGAGATTTGGGGTTTGGTTCTTTTGACTTTAAGGTTCTAGAAAACAAAAACCACAAAAACCACAGCAACTGCTCAGAAATACTCTAAAATCTGTCATGCAAAAATCTAGTTTACCTCTCTACTTTCATTAGTGATAATGATTATATTGACTTAAAACATTTAGTTGTCTTTTAAAATTACCTGCCTAGTTTGTTCAAATTGTTACTGTTATTCCATGTTATCTCAGCTGGTGTTGTATCGGGTGATGAAATCATGGCTGTGAATGGAAAGATCCTGACGGATGTGACTTTAGCTGAAGGACAAACCTTATTGGCTCAGGCCTGGAACAGTGGAGGGGTATGACCGTCATTAGAATAAAACAACCTATCACATTAAGGCTGGCAGCACACTAGACGATTTTCAAATCTTAAACGATTTTAAATCCATGGGAGACCACACACATGAAGACATTTCAACCAATTTTTAGCCATATAATCCATCTGAATCAGGAGAGAAATATGCACAAGTAACACACCATTGGCTCATAACCCCTGTGCTCTTTCCTTGTTCTTCAAGATTTTACAGAAGAATCCACATACCTGAGTAACGAATTGTGTGAATTTGTACGCCTTCATACAATCTGTTTACACTCCAGTGAATATTTGGTTTAGGGGTGGACCTTCATGTTTAGTTTTTTGGTAAAAAATTGTAAGAATTGACCACAAATTCACTGAAATGTAAAATAGTTACATTTTCTCATGAGATTGGGTTGGAAGAATACTAAAATGTAGTTATTTACAGTATGTCTTTTAATGTCCTAAATAACAAAGCTGCACAAGGATCTTGTGCGTTGACCTATAAATGAATAATTTCAGAGTACCATGACATGAATAGCACAATGTAGAATCTCTAAGGTCTTTAATTGCACAATTACAGTAATTACCGTTATTTCGACATGATTGACCTGGTCATCGCAGTGTCTCCACCAAAGGAATATGAAGATGAAGTGTACGTATAGTTGCATTGCTTTTTATAACATATGATATGTGACCACACACAATGACAGCTCCAGTGTCCCCCAAATTCAGTTCATTTCAATGCATTACGTGGCTTGTCTCTATTAATCCCAATGAAAAAAGCAATCAGTGGTGTAAATGGCTCTCAGTAGTGAACCTGTCATCTGCTGTATGTCTTCAGCCCTAAAGCAGCATCAGTCAGACCCACTGCAAAGAAAAAGGTTTTCCAAGGCAGTGCCCCTGTGTACAGACAGGGCTACGTCCTTCAGATGAGGACCCCCCATCCCCCAAACTGATCGCCACTAGCCCAGTGGTAAAAGCCCCCCAAACCCATCCACACCATTTTGCAGTGTGCATCATGTACATGTGACAATCTCTTTGTCAATCTGGAAACCCACCCAGTTGTTTTCAGTTGGGGATTTCCTGTGCTAATCATTCAATAATGCAATAGTCAGTACTCTTGTTGACAAGGCTGTGCAGTCGTTCTGATTGATGTTGTTCAAAGGGAGTGTTACATGTCATGACTCATGCATTGATTATTGCTGCTTTGATTGGCTTTGCTACTGCATGTTACTATAAATGTCTATAGCACTACTGTGTGTGGATTAAAATAAAAGATACTGTTATTGGTTCCACAGAAACAAACTTTGAAACTAAAACAGTTGAAGGGTGGATAAAGATGCTCATGAAAACAATATTTGGTTTTAAAGCATTTATTTCCGCACCACCAGTAATGGTGTGGTGGTTGCAGCAGATAGTAGTTATGCCTGTAAAGGGATAGTTCACCCAAAAAATGAAAATTCTGTCATTTACTCACCTTCATGTCGTTCCAAACCCATAGGATTTTTATTCCATTCCACCAAAACTTTAAAGCTTACATAAGCTTTTTTACATAAGTACATTGTAAAAGTAATCCATATGAATCAATCAGTTTAATCCAAATCCTCTGAAGAGACACAATTTCATTAAAAAAATGTATTTATGTGTTTTGAAGATGAATGAAAGACTTATGTGTTTGGAATGAAATGAAGATGAGTAAATGACAACAGGATTTGAGTAAATGACAACAGGATTTTAAATTTTGGGTGAACTATCCCTTTAAGCATTTTTTGACATTCTGTGAACCAATGGAGTGACTTATTCTTCTGTCATGTTTATATATAGGTTTCCTTACTATGTGTGTAACCTTGTTTTCGTCACCCCTCGTGTGGATGTGCGATACCAACCCTCTCTTAAATATGTCAAATTAATCTGATTTTTAATGTTTGTCTCTGTTTTTACAGGACATTCTTTTAAAACCCACCACTGCATCAGTACAACGGACCACAAGGAGAATCAATAGCCATTCATTAGTATTAATTTTGCAAAAAGCAAATAATTTAGTATTTGTGTTGTAAATGAAGCAAATGCAGCTATTCACATGATTTATAAATTGGGCATCTGAAATGCATAATTCTCTCTTTAGGATATATTGTTGTCATTTGCAAAACAATAAACATGCTTTAATAAAAAGGTGTTTTGCTGTATGTTTTTAAGCCTTCTAATATGGTTTATCAATTGAGCTCTTCATTTCAAGCCATAAAAAATGAGATTATGTTGTGATGACGACATCCTCCGCTACTGTCCTGATTGGCACATTTTCACTTGCAATATCTTCAACACCTGTCAAATGATTAGTGGGCACTTAGTTAGTGGGTTAGTGGGTAACTGTCTTGTAGGATTACTATCAGTCAAGGGCAGTAATAAGGTCCTTTAAATTCAGTCTCAACCACAAAAATATGTATTCAAGTGCAGGGCCAAACTGAACTACTATATAGTTTCTCAGTTCAGGTCTGAGTTTCCTGAAACCTTCTTAATGCTATGTCATTCTTAAGTTATACCTTAAGCTGTAGCTTATCAGTAATATGTGTTTCCCGTTCTTGTGTTCTTAGTTAAGTATACATTCTGTAAGTCATACTTTCGTAAGGTTGGTCTGGACCACTCTTAGCTATACCTTATCATTATTGACAGTTCAATTTTTTACATCTCAGTCTATACAAATGTAATTCCGAAGTTGTAATACACCCAGTGTTCAATTAAGCTGCAGTTATTTAAAAAAAATAAATAAAGATAAATTATATATTTTTTTAAAAAATTAAACTCGACAGAGCAACCCCCTTAGCCCCAAAATTCAGCTGCTAGCGGTTCTCCTCTTTCTCTTTTTTTCTCCGCCATAGTAGCTGTTGATTATATGTTTCCCGTGTTGTGCTTTTATTGAGTAGGTCATCCAATAACAGAAATTAGTAATTTGCAACAATATGTGATATGGCTGCTGGGCAATCAACCCTTGTTGTGGAGTAAATTAAGACACTATGGAAATATTATGATAATATAAATGATGCATTCAAAGGCCAGTGAAGGCATACTGCCAGTTAGTGATATACGTTTGGGCATTAGGTTGTGGGTTTGCACACTCATTTCAAAATTATATAAAATATCCAGGGTTGGATTTAGTTTGCAATTTTTTTTTTTTTTTCAAGATCCCATGAGTTCTGATAAATGGAATTTAAACTTTTCTGAAGTGCTTTTTGTTAGAAAGCACTCTTACCAGAATGTTGTTCTGTTGGACTTGTGTAGGCCCAAGGTGGTTTCTCTCTCTCTCTCTCTCTCTCTCTCTCTCTCTCTCTCTCTCTTGTTAAAAGCTGTTAAATTATTAAGCAGTGTCTTGTGTAGTTTTTTTCCTTGTATTTTATGTGGTGACCACTGGGAGGTGCTCTGGGCATATATATTTCTTTCTGGGTTTTCTTCCTTGACGAGATGTAGGCCTATGTTGCAAAAAATGAAAGTAAAAGTTTCAAGCACGTTTGTTGCGTTCTAACAGGAAAGAGTTCCGTGTCGTTATTTAAAATCAACACCACTTTTATAAAGAACGTCACTTTCTCACATAACGCAGTGAAGCAACCCGTGCATAGAATGAATAATCGATTCTTGAGCCATCAATATCAACCAATTCAGCAGCACCACCACCATGGACAGCACCTGGTAACGTCGCATGAAAGAAGGTATATCTTATGCAACCTCCTAAGGTATAGTTCGGGGAAACATGCCAAGAACTTGTACACCTTTAGTTAAGGCATACTGTAGGCCTACTTTTAGAGTCTTCGTAGCATGCTAAGAGACAGCGTTATCAGGAAACGCAGCCCATGGTGTTATCATGGTGTCCTGGAATACCTGGAAATTTGCAGTCCAGTTTTCCAGTCATGGAAAATTATGCAGGGGTGTAAAAAGTAATCAAAAATAACCTTGGGAAATGTTTACTCCATTAATCTGGCCAAGAACATTAACCATTGTGCTAAAGAGTAGGTCTCACAGTTAGATCAAGGATGGGCCAAACATTATTAAAATTGTATGTTTTATAAAAAGCATTGCCAGTGCAGTAATAGCAGTTAAGATTTTAGTTATTTAAATGGTTTTTAAATGGATTTTATGCAGTTTAGTTAACTTTCAGCTACTCAATGTGTATGAGTGTACTTCTAGTTTCATTTACAAAAAATGTTGGTCATAGAAGATGAGCTCCACTAAATGAGCTCATTTCAAATTTGATGCCTGCTACAGGTCTCAAAAAAGTTGGCACGGGGGCAACAAAGGGCTGAAAAAGCAAGAAATTTTGAAAAGATTCAGCTGGGAGAACATCTAGAAACTAATTAAGTTAACTGACATCAGGTCTGTAACATGATTAGCTGTAAAAGGGATGTATTAGAGAGGCAGAGTCTCTCAGAAGTAAAGATGGGCAGAGGCTCAAACATAAAGTGCTCCAAAATCTCCTGGTAGACAGCTGCGTTGAATTTGGACTTGATAAAACACAATGGACCAGCAGACGTCACGGCACCCCAAACCATCACTGACTTCGGAAACTTCACACTGGACTTCAAGCAGCTTAAATTCTCTGCCTCTCCAGTCTTCCTCCAGACTCCAGACCTTGATTTCCAATAGAAATGGAAAATGTACTTTTATCTGAAAAGAGGACTTTGGACTACTGAGCAACAGTCCAGTTCTATTTCTCTGTAAGCCAGGTAAGATGCTTCTGATGTTGTTTCTGTTTCAGAAGTGGTTTGGTAGCCCTTTTCCTGAAGATATTTGAGCATGGTGCTTCTTGATACACTGACTCCAGCTTCAGTACACTCCTTGTAAAGCGCTCCCATGTGTCAGAATCGCCTTTGCTTGACAGTATTCTCAAGATTACTGTCATCCCTGTTGCTTGTGCACCATTTCCTATCCAATTTCTTCCGTCCAGTCAACTTTGCATTTAATATGCTTTGATACAGCACTCTGTGAACAGCCACCCCTTTCAGTAATGACCTTCTGTCACTTACCCTCTTTGTGGAGGTTGTCAAAGATTGTCTTCTGGACCATTGCCAAGTCAGCAGTCTTCCTCATTATTGAGAGAGTTTCAAAGAACAAGAGATACCCGGAATTTATACTGAAGGGATGGTCATTTAATGAAACTCAAATGTAAATATTCTAATATTGTAAGATACTGGATTTCTTACTTTCATGAGCTGTAAGCTGTAATCATCAAAATTAAAACAAAAAAAACTTTTGAAATGTTTTACTTTACATGTAATGAATATAGAATATATGAAAGTTTCACTTTTTGAAATAAGTTACAATAAAAAATTAAAAAAAAAACTTTTTCACGATATTCAAATTTTTTGAGATGCACCTGTATATGCCCGTCTGAAGTTTGCCAATGAACATCTGAATGATTCAGAGGAGAACTGGGTGAAAGTGTTGTGGTCAGAGGAGACCAAAATTTAGCTTTTTTGCATCAACTCAACTCGCCGTGTTTGGAGGAGGAGGAATGCTGCTATGACCCCAAGAACACCATCCCCACCATCAAACATGGAGGTGGAAACATTATGTTTTCAGGGTGTTTTTCTGCTAAGGGGACAGGACGACTGCACCCCATCAAAGGGACAATGGACGGGGCCATGTACTGTCAAATCTTGAGTGAGAACCTCCTTCCCTCAGCCAAGGCATTGAAAATGGGTCGTGGATGTGTCTTCCAGCATGACAATGACCTAAAACACACGGCCAAGGCAACAAAGGAGTGGCTCAAGAAGAAGCACATTAAGGTCCTGGAGTGGCCTAACCAGTCTCCAGACCTTAATCCCATAGAAAATCTGTGGAGGGAGCTGAAGGTTCAAGTTCCCAAACGTCAGCCTCAAAACAAAGAGGAGTGGGACAAAATCCCTCCTGAGATGTGTGCAAATCTGGTGGCCAACTACAAGAAACGTCTGACCTCTGTGAGTGGCAACAAGGGTTTTGCCACCAAGTACCAAGTCATGTTTGCGAAGGGGTCAAATACTTATTTCACTCATTAAAATGCAAATCAATGTATAACTTTTTAGAGATGTTTTTCTGGATTTTTTTTTTTTTCGTCTCTCACTGTTCAAATAAACCTTCCATTAAAATTATAGACTGATCATTTCTTTGTCAGTGGGCAAACGTACAAAATCAGCAGGGGATCAAATAATTTTTTCTCTCACTGTACATGTAATCAGGTGCCATCCAGTACTGCTTATAGAATATTGGATAACTTCTTGCAACGTTTACAAAAAGCAACCAATGTGTTTAAAAGTTGGCTGCAAAGAAATATAACATGTATGGCTGTGTTTTGATTTAAAGGGTTAGTTCATGCAAAAATGAAAATTCTGTCATAAATTATTCACCCTCATGTCATTCCAAACCTGTAAGACCTTTGTTCAACTTCGAAAGACAAATTAAGATATTTTTGAAGAGGGTCTTACCACAGTCAAGGCACAGAAGTTAAAAGTCATCAGGGTGTCATCAGGGGTTCAACCATAATTTTAAGAAGCTACGAGAATACTTTTTGTGTGCAAAGAAAACAAAAATAAATACTTTATTCAATGATTTCTTTTGATCTGGGACAGTGTGCCGCCATTAACATGAGTACCACGCTGCATGCGTGTGCATTCTTCTGCTTGTAAACAACGTGCAGTGCATGCGTGTATTACGTCAGCAGCACCACACGCATGCGTCGTGGTACTCTCGTTAATGCCATTATTTTAGTTTTCTTTGCAAAGAAAATGTGCACAAATGTATTTTCGTAGCTTTGTAAAAACTGCTGAACCAAAATGTCACATTGACCGTTTTAATGATGTTCTTAATACATTTCTGTGGCTTGACTGTGCCAGCCCTATTACAACAGAGAATGTTAAACTTTAAAACTGTTGTGTATTTTACATGGGCTGCACAAAAAACATGCAAAACTGTCATGATCAGTGCCTGTCTCCACTAGGGGGAGTAATAAAACTTATAAAATTCTTCTCGTCCTCTTGATTCCAAGCACACCTTCTTGTCCTCTCATGTAGGCTAATCTCCTTGATTAATGTTTGTCCTGCAGATAAAGTCAAAGAATTTGTCCCATGGTATTCAAATGCTGCCTATACGTTCTAGCACGAACTGTGCTAACAGAGACTTTGAAATGAAATATTCTAATATAATTAAAGTTTTAGTATTTATAGTAAATTAACATTTTTAAAGTAATTTGGTCTGGATTTGCTGTATCTTCCTCAGGCTGGTGATGGATGATGTGCATATTAATGGTTACTCTATCTCCTCCTCCATTCATGACGAGGTCATTCTCATCAAGACCAAGAAAGAGATAGACAGGAGGAGCACTAAAATAAAACCCCGCCCAATATTCCGTTTCAGTTGGAAATGTGTCACTACAATTAAATAAAGTCGGCAGCAACTTCCGGTTCACATGGATTTCAGTCTTGTTTTCTGAAAAATATTTTAAAATTAATTCAAAATTCTGTCACACTTCTCAAGAGCATGGGAACAAGGAGACGTAGAATAAACTTCAACAAACAGTCTTTAAAAATAACAATCCAACAAAAACATGACTTAGGGAGCACAGGAGACCAACAAGGAATGGCGTATAACAGCGGATGAAAAAACTCTGAACAGTCTGTTCCTGGGGATCCACTGTCCTGCAGAGTTTAGCTATAACCCTAATCAAACACACCTGAAGCAGCTAATCAAGCTCCTCAAGACTGCTTGGAAATACACAGGCAGGTGTGCTGAAGCTGGTTGGAAATGAATTTTGCAGGATAGTGGGTCCCCAGGAGCAGGGTTGAAGACCTCTGTTCTAACTAGTTGGTTGAATAAAAATATTTGGATTTTATATTTAAAAATTACCTCAAGTTAGCATCAGGTAGCTAGTTAGCTAGCCAGCTAGCATCAGCTAATAAAATGTTTCAAATAGGCTATTATAATTTTGTAATTCATAATTATTGATTGTATTATTTATAATTTTAAGCTAAAACTGACTGTACTCTGATTTTTCTGTAAACGTTTAAAGCAAATTGCTTTATCAGACTGGAGGGCATTTTACCCCAATTTGGTAAAAATTTAATATTTGTTAAAAATCTAAAAACATGAAAACTCTGGACATCCTTCATATTTTGTTTATAATTTATGTCATTGTCACTAAAATTATGATAACTTTTCTGAACACATTTAACTTTTGTTTCACAGAAAAAAATTAGACAGTCCTTAAGGGGGGTGTTTTCCCCCACTCTACCCTATTATGTGTGTGTTTGTGTGGTTGGTTGGTGACCAGATTGTGGAGGTCAGTGGATTTTAACAACCTGAGTCTAACTATCACTGTCCTCACTGGAGCTGTAAATTCACTGAGAGCTCACTAATACATTTCTGCCATCAGAATATCTCAAAGGCACTGTAATGCTTTTATCTCTCTCTGGGGAGCTGTTTGGAAAAGAAAACCATTTGCTTAGAATGAAGCTGTTTTAGCTATTTTAAGACAGCAAAAGACAAGTGTAAATCAAGGAGATATTATTTTTATGGTATGTTAACCCTGATTATTTATTGGTGTGTTAACTGTTACTTGTTTACTTTAGATATGAGAATTATGCTAATCTAGGAGTTTCATAAGATCTTTACAGTATATAATGGATTGTGGGGGTGTATTTGTGCATATATTTAATCAGATAATTGAGAATAAGGAGTGACTGGCAGCTGAAACACGAAACTGACAGGAGGTAATGCATCAGAAGAGAGTGGCATTAGAGACCAACAAAATCATTGAAGAAGAGCAGGAGAAAGAGCACCAGTATGTGAAAAAACACGCACAACGGAACACTTCATGAGCTGAGCTATTTTCTTTAGACTGTATTCTTTAACATGTAAACACCTATAAAATAATGTTTTCATGGTTCCTCCAAGACAAAACATAACTTTGTGACAATTTTATGTATATAAGCCCACATAAATGCCAATATCCAAGTGTCAAATAGCTAACTTAGTAGAAACACAGACGCCCACATCCTGAAATTACAATCTCACGTATTACAATCTCATTTAAAACAATTAGGATTACAGACATAGCAATGCACAGAGCATCAAAGATCTACCTAAACAATCAGTCAACAACAGACAAAACACAAAAGTTAGTAATACAGCAAAATTTCTTAACTAAAAGCTTTTAAACAATACAATATATTTATGCACTTTTTTAACCTTTTATTATAAAAATATTAGGTACTTTTCTATTGTGGTTAAAACGAAAATGAATATCCTTTTTGTAATGGTTTTTATTATGAATGACAGACTTTAATCTTTACATTTTATAATGGGCAGTTGTGGCCTAATGGTTAGAAAGTCAGATTTGTAACCCAAAAGTCATGGATCTGAGTCTCAGTACTGGTAGGAAATGTAGGTAGGGGGAATGAATAAACAGTGCTCTCTTCCACCCGCATTATCCATGACTATGGTGCCCTTGAGCAAGGCTCAGAACGCCTAATTGCTGGGGGTGCTAGAGGTGTGTGTGTGTGTGTGTGTGTGTGTGTGTGTGTGTGTGCTTTACTCACTGCTCCATGTGTGCACTTGGAAGGGATTAATGCAAAGCACAAATTCTGAGTATGGGATGTCATGTCTCTATGTACCTAAATACTTTTTTACTAATTACTTTTTTAAATAAATACTATTAAAATTGTTGTTAAAAAATGTGTTAAATGTTATTTAACACATTCAAGTCTTTTTTTCTCTCTTCATAGTGTTAGTACTATGATCGGAAGTGGAAGTGTGTTAAAATTTGTAGTATAATAAATATGACATTGACAAAATTTAATTTAACCAGTTGAAGTTATTGTTAACTGCAAAAATGCACCAGCTTCTTAACAGTTTTGTTGACTGTGCTCATGTTTATTCCAAACATATATCTCCTCAGAAATTATTTAGCAGGCTTGTCAGTATAGATGTCCATTTACTATATGTGTCATGTGTCTCAGAATTGAAGCCACGGAAAGAAAGCACCACAAAGAGTGGGAAGAAGATTGGGGTTCCAAAGAAAAATCCAAATCTCTTCCCCCTACCCCCACCACCTGTACATAATGCACCTTCACCCAAACCCAAAACCTCCAGTTAGTTGACTATATGTGCAAAAGCTCTCCAGTGCATGAACTTTGAATGCCCTCAATAGAACTACACTGTTCTATAAAGATCAAAAGATTAAAGATCAAACAACTGTTATTGTTTCCCAAAAGGTACCAATAATGCACTTTGCATTGATTTTACTCCTTTCTCCTCTGCATGAATGGATATGCATTTATGAAGGGAATGCATAATCTATCTTTGTGTAATCTTTGTCTTCATATTTTTTTTGCCTCTCAACTGTGCCATGTCTGTCAATTCCTGGTTCCATCAGCTGCTGAGTAAAAGAGGTGACCTGAAAAGTAAGTGAAAGATTAAGATGGACTTGCATTACAGACAAAAAGTTGAGCTCCATGTGTACTTTTCTCCTTGTTATTTAGTTTGGTTGGATATTTGATAGCTTTTAAATAGAGATGAATCTGCAGAATACACCATATCATGGTCAAATTTTTGCATGGAACTCATGTGTCATTCTTGCACTCTTAGCATTTGCTTGGTTCTACCATTATGAAGGACAGTTGCCTACACTCAAAAAGGTACATTATGTGATGCAAGAATGTTGTGCTGTTTTGGTGTGCTGGAACTATGGAACATGCTGTTCATCTTGGAGATATGCCTGAAGTTATGGTTTGCATGGTAGCTGGGTTGACCTTGGAGAAAATTCCACCAAGTGTTCTCAAACCACTTTGGATATTTAGAAAGAAAAAAAGACCAAAGAGAAGAAGAATATGTCCAAAAAAAAAAAAAAAAAAAAAAGAACAAGAAAGAGATGGAGTTTGAGCTGAAAATTGCAAAGGAGAAGGAAGTGATAAGTGAGCAGGAGAAGCAGATGAAAATCATCAGACTTCTGCAAGAGCTATCAGACTTCTTCCAGTGGGGTTCTTGACTCAGATTGTAGGCCTACAATGTGTGTAACTGGTTTAATTCTTTGGCAATCTGAATTTCAATTACTTTTGTTGGTAAAATTGAGATGTACCCTTTCCAAAACCCTTTCATAAGGTACCAATATGCACTTTTAAGCATATGTACATTTAAGATCATAATATGTACTGTTTGGGGGGTAAATAAGATACAAAGATATACCCTTTTTTCTGGGAGATAAGGGGGGATTTTATAAATCTGTATCTCTTTGAACTGTTTTATAGATATGCATACCTCCTTTAGGGAATAGGATTTAATTGGTAAATAGTAATGAAATTTAAAAAGCCATTTTGAAAAAACAGGCATTATTACAAAAGAGATATTATATTATTATAAAAAAGATAAAGACTGACATTTTGCATGAAAATCATCTTTTGTTGAAAATTAAAACTGCAATTCAGTACTTGTGCTATATGAGAGGTTCCTAAAGTCTGCTGTGTGGTTTATGTTACGTAACTCATGAAGGTATATCATGCCCTGACCTTAAGTTTGTGTCCCTCACTGCAAACCTCTACATAGCAAATAGCCCCCAGCCCTCCAAAGCAGCAGCGATAGATCATGTCCTGTCATGTCCAAACCCATCGTGCTACCAAGTCAGACCTCACATAGACCCACACTTCAGTCTGAATCCATGGTAAGACTGCAAGTACACTTATGTAGGACAGAAGGTGAGAGAGGTGAAATAGAAATTATTTTTCCATCTGCGTACACAATGAGAGTTTTAGCGTTAAAATGTCTTTGATTGATTAACCTGACAGACCTAGACCTGCTCTTTCTGGTTCCTCCATCAGACAGTTAGTCCTGCTCCATCAGATCACAAAGGAAATTAATCACTTTGCCCTGTCCTTGTGCCTCCTTAATTAAATGAATGGGTGCTTGCCAATTCTGTGGTTATTTTAGAATAAGACAGGCAGACAAATTTGCACTGAAGTAGGCAACGAGTCATTTGTAAAGACATTTTAGCTGATATTTATGGCTCCTATTTAGCAAGTTTAAACTATTTAGACATAAAATTATAATATGTGACACTGGACCACAAAACCAGTCTTAAGTCGCTGGGATATATTTGTAGCAATAGCCAAAAAATACATTGTATGGATCAAAATTATCCATTTTTCTTTTATGCCAAAAATCATTAGGATATTAAGTAAAGATCATGTTCCATGAAGAAATTTGTAAATTTCCTACTGTAAATATATCAAAACTTAATTTTTGATGAGTAATATACATCTAAAGAAAGGTTTTGAAAAAACGTATTGAGAAATGTGTCAACAAAAGTGTAACAGTTGTGAAAGCCCATTGATTTGTCTTATTTTTCACTCTTATAAGAACCAGGTGTCTTTTATCTCAAATGATCCAGTACTCTATCGCCTCACCATCTTTACCACACTGTAATAGAACATCAGTGCAGTCAAGTGTATTTGTAAAGCTCACAGACGCCTGAATTCATAGATAGCACAAAAGCAACCATTTTCAGTTACAGATTTCATTGGGGAAAAAAAAACTCAATCATGATTGAATCATTCTGCATGCGAAAATTTCCAGCAATATAGAGGTTACCAAAATAAAGCTAATAGCATTTGGCTGGCCATGTGATTTCAAAATGGCAGCCACCATAAGGCAACCATCTACATGTAGAATAAACAAAGACTATAGAATACCCAAGAGGTATCACTTGTATAGTTTTGAATGGGGAAAAATGCAATGCTCAACATGGCCGCTCTATCAAAGGAAGCCCCACCCTCTGAGTAAAAGAGCCAATCGCTAATCCATGAAGTCAGCGAGTCACTGCAGCTGCCATTGGAAGTGCAGGTTGCTATAGAAACAGTCAGCATTCTGAGACGTGTGCTTAGGACTGTGTATACGCACTGGCTGATCTGATCTAATCTAGCCTGAAAAATAAGCTTTTTTAAACACAATTGGAGCATAAGGAACAACATTTATGAGGCAGTTGTCAGATTTCATTGGTGATTTCAAATATGAAATTTAATCGAAAGCTTGTTGAACAGTTTTGGAGAATTTAATGTTTCCTCATTCAAAGAGATCGGAGCTGCACTTGCATGCCGGAGAGATGTTTCAAAGATGGCCGCTGTGTGAAATGACTTTGGAATAAAGCAGCTTTTTTTAATCCCCAGATATGACTTGAGATTTTCATGTGTGGTTGTATGTAATTTTAAACATTTTACACATGTTAAATGGTTTAAAATTACTGAGTGCACCTTTAAAGATCAGATGCTTTTTATAGATTGATTTAATGGTCATGCCAAGCTAATGGCATACAGGCATGAGGCATGTAATGAGGCATTTTTATTTATTTTTTTTAAACACAGATCTGGCTTTGCCTTGAATAGTTTATTAAGAGTCAGTAGAAGCTGCCATTGCTTTAATTAGCGATGATTATCCAAACATATAGCGTTCATTTGTCTGAATCTCTAAGGTCTTAATTGCACCATTACAGTCAATATTGAAATTAAGTAAAATTTGCAGAATTATGTAAATTTCCCCACATATTTGTTACAGAAATAGTGTGGTTGTAGTTAGGCATTATTTTTTAGATATTAGAAAGTTAAAACAACCTAAGCCATTGCAAATCTACTGATTCAGTTAATGTCTGCTATTTGTGTTCATATATTTGCTTATTTTTCCTGTGAATCACAAGAAAGCACATGGTCTGCTGCTATAATGATTTCTTCAGCAAGCACCATAAAATATAGATGAAGGCTTGAGTCTATTGTGCCTGTCAAATGTTAAGAGGATGGGGTTTCATAGGCTCACAGTTGATGCATTTCATTAATGCAAATGAAAGGAAAAATCTTTGACTGCACATTTTTATTGTGTGTTAAAATTGATCTGACTTTCATCCTTTTGTTCATATGCATGTGCTTGACATTTTTCCATGCGCTTGCAGGACTGAAGATGAAATGCACATGTAGTTGCATTGTTCCTCATAATATATGATATGTGACCGCACACAATGACAGCTCCAGTGTCTCACAAATTCAATTCGTTTTAGTGCATTATGTGGTCTGTTTCCATTATCCCCAATGCAATCAATCAGTATTTTGCAATGCAAAAGCAATCAGTGGTGTAAATGGCTTTCAGTGGTAAACCTGTCATCTGCTATATGTCTTCAGCACTAAAGCAGCATCAGTCAGACCCACTGCAAAGAAAAAAGCTTTCCAAGGCAGTGCCCCTGTGTACAGACAGGGCTACATCCTTCAGATGAGGACCCCCATCCCCCAATTTGATCACCACTTGCCCAGTGGTAAAAGTGAATAAAGGTACTAGATCATGTCATTTTCACAACTCTTAAAACTGTTTTATGGAGATTTTGTCTACAGTAAGTTTTTTTTTTTTTTTTTTTTCAGAAAGATGTTTTGTCAGCTGAACAATCGTAATGTACAGTACAATCCATTAAACACACTGTACTTCCATTCCTCACAGCCTCATTTCCATTCCTGTCAAAAATTAAATATGGCACCACCCTGAGTAAAGGACTTTTGCAGTGTGCATCATGGACATGTGACAATCTCTTTGTCACCACCCTGAGTAAAGGACTTTTGCAGTATGCATCATGGATATGTGACAATCTCTTTGTGACAATCTCTTTGTCAAACCCACCCAGATGTTTTCAGTTGGGTATTTCTTGTGCTAATGATTCAATAATGCGATACTCTTGTTGACAAGTCTGTGCAGTCGTTTTGATTGATGTTGTTCAAAGGGACTGTTATATGTCATGACTTGTGCATTGATTATTGCTGCTTTGATCTGTCCTTTTGCTACTGCATGTTACTGCTATAGCACTACTGTGTATGGATTCATTTTGTTATTAGTTCCGAAGGAGCAAACTAGAAGCAATATTTGTGCTTAAAGGCATTTATTTTTGCACTACAAGTAGGAATAATTTACAAAAAAAAATAAATAAATTTACTCATCCTTGGGTCAACCAAATGCAAACGAGTTTGTTTCTTCTTGGGAACAGATTTGGATAAATTAAGCATTATATCACTTGCTCACTGTCATGAGGTTATCAGAGCAGGCAGAGCTGAAGACCCCCATGGCAGAGCAGGTGGAGCATTAAACCACTAATGCAGTTTTTAATGAACTGGAGACCATCAAAGCAAAGCAGACAGAGCTGAGAACCACCAATGTGGAGCTGACAGGATGGAACACCCCCACGGTGGAGCAGAAGGCCACCACAGCAGAGCAGACTGGATTGAAGATCTCCACAACGTAGCAGGAGACCACCACAGCACAGCAAACAGGGATGCAGATCCCCACGATCAGGGCCGGTGCCCAAACGAGTTACTGTGCCACCTTTTCCATCCTCTTCCCTCCTTGCTGAACATGATCGATTTCGAAAGCGAAAGTGAAACCGATAAAACAGCGCACATAAGAAAGCGATTGCATGCTTTAGCAAGCGTCAGCAACTTCCCACCCAAACCCCCCCCACACACAATGTGATTTGTGCCTCCCCCAGAACTTCAAATGCCCACGCGATGGAGGTGCCCTGGAGCCGGCTCTGCCCACGGTGGATCAGGCAGGACAGAAGACCACTTTAACGGAGCTGACAAGACTGGAGACCCCCACGGCAGATCAGGCCAAACTAAAGACCACCTCAGCAAATCAGACAGAACTGGAATAGAGAGAACAGAGGAATTAGAAATGACCTTTGTGGCCACGACTGGACCAGCAGAGCAGAGAGTTCAGACACAGCCTCCATGGCTGTGACAGGACAGGCAAAGGGTTCTAGGATGGCCTCCTTGGCTGTGACAGGGCAGGTTGAGAATTCAGAGATGGCCTCTTTGGCTGAGACAGGACAGGCTGGAAGTTCAATGGTGACCTCCATGGTCGTAACAGGACAGACAAAGAGTTCACGGGCAACCACTGCAGTCGTAACAGGACAAATTCAGAGAATTCATGAACAAACTCCATGGTCATAACAGGATTGGCAAGGCATTCACAGGTAACCACTGTAGTCATAACAGGACAGGCATAGAATTTGCAAACAACCTCCACGGTCCTAACAGGACAGGCAGAGAGTTCAAGACTGGATGTTGCTGCCTTGGGAACAGCTGGAGCAGATGCCACTGCTTCGGGAGGTTCTGGATCAGACAAGCAGTGTTCAATCCAAACACACAGGATAGCGGTGGCCATAACTGGGAGCACTGTAGATGGTGGAAGGACCTCAGAGACCACCTGACTCGAGACTACTGGATTTGGATGTGCTGGAGCTGCGGTGCTCGAGTACATTGTGGCCGCGGACTTCCTAATGGCATGGACCAATAGCATTGGGGGGTCCGTCATCTTAGATGCTAGTGCTGCATGCCTCGAGACAGCCCTTGTAGAGTCTGGCTTAGCGACCCTGACAGCTGAGGACTCTGACATTGCAGTCATGAAGGCTGAGGACTCTTAGGTGGCAGCCATGACGGCTAAGGACTCTTACGTGGCAGCCATGATGGCTGAGGACTCTGGCATGGTGGCCATGAATGAGTTCCATTCCATAGTCTCATCACAACATGGCTGCCACATAAGAGTCCTCAGCCATCATCACCGCCACGTAAGAGTCCTTAGCCGTCACTCTGGAATGGTGGCCATGATGGTTGGAGATTCGGGCATGATGGGTACAGCGTGAATGATGTGTTCCTCCTCCACTCACGAAAACTTATAAATACCAGACTGAAACACCAACAAAGAACTTAAATGCCCACAGAAATCAGAGATAAATCAGAGATCCTAGCAGGTAAACAAATTATGGTAACTATGGAAATTAATACAAAAATGAGGAGAAACAGAAACCAAAACAGGAAGTGAGCATAGAAAGCATGAGACCGGAAAACATATTTCAACATAAAAGTACATACAAAACAAAAGACACTGAACTAGGATTGTGACACTCACCAGTGGATCCTCTGCAGTGAATGGGTACCGTCAGAATGACAGTGCAAACAGCTGAAAAAGTCTATCAATTACCATCTTGTGAAGTGAAAAGCTGTGTGAAAGAAACAAATGCAGTGAATTTTGCTGCCACCCATTCTCTGCAGAGGATTCTTTGATAAGCAGGTGATACAATGCCACATTTTTCCAAATCTGTTCAGATGAAGAAATAAACTCGTCTACATCTTGGATGGTCATTTTTGGGTGAACTATTTTTTTCTTTCTTTTTTTTCTTTCACATTCTCTAAATCATTGCACTCATGTATTCTTGTTATATACTGTATGTACTTCATATATTTCATATATAGCAACCTGATAATTTAAGTCTTTGCTGTAAAATTCCTTTTCCTTGCCAAGTGTGCAACCTTCTTTCTTCACCCTGTGTGTGGATGAGAGATATAAATCCCTCTCAGACTAATCTTATTATTATATTTCTGACACTCTTATTACAAGACGTTCTTTAAAGACTAAACACGAGGAATCGAGAACCATTCTTTGGCAGTCATCTAGCAGCAAGCACATCATTTAGTATGTTGTGACTGAAGCAAATGTAATTATTCAGAATGATTTATAAATCAAATGTCTGTGTTTTAGAAATACATAATTGACTATTTTGGGCCATGTTGTTGTTGTTTGCAAAACAATAAATATGCATTATCGAAAAGGTGTTTTGATGTATGTTTGTATGCCTTCTAATATGGTATATCAGTTGTGCTTTTGTGCTGTGATGACTTTCAGCTGCTGTCCTTGGCTAGATTTTAATAACAGTATATGCAACACATGTCGAATTTGTACCATATACTCGCTTTCCTGTAGGATTGCAATCAGGCAGGGGGAGTGGCTTATGGCCTTTTTAACCCCAACTACTTAGTGGAGGGTCCTAAGGTCAGCCGGAACCAATTAGTCTGTCTAGCAGTTCTATTAGCTGCAGCCTTTTGAATTGGTACTTCAGTAAAACCATAGGGAGAAGATTGATTATGGTGGTCAGAAGAGAGAATATCAAAAACCACATTTACATCGTATTAGTTAGCTGTTGATTAGTTTTCCATAATACTAGGGTAAAATATAATAATGTAGCTTTATAAATGTAAGTTACATTTAAAAAAAAAATATATATATATATATATATATATATATATATATATCTAATAAAAATTGCTGTATTCACGATCTTATCATCCCTGCTGCTTTCCATTCACTCTGTATTTTTAGGGTTGAATCCTGGTACATTTACATTATCAAAGCTGCTGCAGCAGTTATAATTGTATTTAAACTGGACTTTTATGATATCCTCCATTCCTGTTTCCAGTTATTACTTTGCCCCAGTCCATCCATGATCTTATACAGGGCTTTAGAAACAATGCTGTCCAAAAACATCAAAAGTTATTAATCAAAAATTAATAAATTAATCAAAAACCATGGAAACTAACAAGGCAGGATGACGAAGACAAACTTAACTAAAACTGATCATGACCATGACAGTTCGCCCCCTCCCGGAACGGCGCGTCCTCGCGCCGACAAAGGTTCAACAGAGGGAGGGTGGGGGTTCAGGAGGTGGGCGAGGAGCAGCAGAGGGGCAGGCAATGGGAAATGGGCATAAACAAAAACAGTCCAAAAAAAAATTAGTCCAAGGGGGAGTGGAGGGTGGGAGGAGCCCGGAGCAGGAGGAAGTCCAGAGGCCAGCCAGGATGGCGGCCCACGGTGGAGTCGACGGCGGGAGGAGCCATGGTGGAGATGGGACCGCCGACACCAGGGGGCCGACTGACGGAGATGACGCCGGTGGAGTAGGAGCCCAGGTTGAAGCAGAGCAGCCGCAGAGCCTGGGTGACACTGAGGATCCAGAGGGCCTAGGCGGAGCCAGCGGCTCAGGCGAATGAGGCGGAGGCGGGGATCCGGATTGACGCGGCGGAGCCGGAGTGACAGAGGATGAAGGTGGAGCCGGAGGGAGGGAGGAGCCCGACGGAGCCAGAGGGACAGAGGGATGAGGCAGAACTAGAAGAGTGGAGTCCCGTGGAGTAGGCAGCGGGACGACTGACCAAGGCAGAGCCGGAGGGACGAGGGAGCCCGGTGGAGCTGGTGGAATGACGGGCCACGGTGGAGATGAGGGAGCCAAGAGCCAAGGTGGAGCCGATGGGTCGGAGGGCCGAGGTGGAATCCGGGTCTCGAAGGCTGGAGACGAAGACTGGGGATCCTTCAACCCCGAGGTAGCTGGTGACAGGAAGTCCCGAAGCGCAACCGACCCACCGGACATGGCGTGCTGAGGGTGAGCTGAGTTTAGAGTCCAGCATTAGCTCACCCTCAGTGATGGGAGTGTGGGCGGGATTCTCCTCCATTCCCTCGATCTCCACTATAATTCCCACGTCGCAAGGTGTTGCTGGCACACACACCTGGTCAGTCGCATTCCTGAGTCCAGGCTCCGGGGCGATGAGAGGCTCTGTCACTTTAAGTGGTGTTGGCGCTTTAATCGCGACCGGCTCGGGCTCTGCGGCTGCGGTGGGCTCTGGCGAACACTCCGTGCAGCGAGATGGTGAAGGCTGGCTGGGCTCTGGATCGGGAGTGGGGCTGGAGTTGTCCTCGGCAGGGCAGACGGAGAAAAACAGTCCATTCTTCTCCAGCACCCACTCCACACAAGCGGCGAAATCCTCCTTGGGACCGTTCGCTGGCAGGCGTGCCTTACACCGCTCGCTCAGGCTGGTGATGTAGAATACACAGAGCGAGCGGTCCGGGAAGTGTGTAAGGCACGCCAGATCTAAAAAGTCCCTGGTATGGTCCTCCAGCGAACGGTCCTGTTGCTCCAGGCATAGGAGTTGGACGGCTGGGTTGTCCATTCCGGGAGAGGAACGAGGAGAAAAATAAAAAAACCGAAAGAAAAATGCCGCTTGACTTACTCACTTTGTTGGTCTGCTATTCTGTTACGTACTGGTGTGCTAAGTAAAGCACACGACGACAGAGTATAATCAAAAATGTTTCTCTTTAATAATCCACAGAAGTAAAGGGCACAACCAAACACAAAACCAAAACGAACTAATAGCAGGCAAAGGACTATTGGAAAACACAGGCTTAAATAATAAACGTAATCAGGGAGGAACAGAAAACAGGTGTGGAACCAATTAATCAAAAACCATGGAAACTAACAAGGCAGGATGACGAAGGCAAACTTAACTAAAACTGATCATGACCGTGACAGCCACTGAGCAGTGGCATAAATTATCTGCTAAACTGTAATACATACAATACAAATATCATGTGTATTTATGCCCTCATGTTTCCCTTGTTTGTGCTCTGGTCTTAAGTCTTAAGGTTTGAATACACTACAAAATGATTGCTCAGATTTTTGTCCCGATTTACAGTTTGAAGTATACAGTTTGCTAGGTTTTGAAAATTAGAGCCAGTCTGCAGAAATTGTGCAGTTGGAGTTGACAGATTTAACAGAAAATCGCATGTAGGGTATGATGGACATGAACTCCAATTTTTAAACAAGCGTGTTTAATTTTTTTTGTTAAACATGCTTGTTTAAATAAAATTATTAAAAAAGCATGTACTTTAGGTTCTCAAACTTTAAGCCAAACAGAATGCAACCTCCTGCCTCCTGACGCTGCTAATTGGTTGTGAGAGATTGTGTGAGACTCATGGCAGAGTTGCTTGTCAGGGTGTCCCCTCTCACCTTTTTTTAACGTTTGTGTTCAGGAAAAAAGTGCTTGTGAAAAAAAAAAACTTATCATCTTTAATAAAACATCACTCAACGTCAGACGCAACTGGCACAGTAGAATTACTGTAACACACCAAAATGTTGGAGCCTGAGACTCTTCTCTCACCCAAGCAGCTGAAGCCCACTGCCTGGCAATATGTGGGGTAATCATAAGTTTACTACTGCATGTTGCTATAATTGTCTATCTGTATTGTGCATGGAATTATGAAAATATATAGCTGTTAGTTCTCTATGAGCAAACTATGAGATAATAACACTGAAAACGTATGGACAGATATGCAGATACTCATGGAAGCAATATTTGTGCTGGAAGTGCATGTTCTTGCACTACCAGTAATGGCCTCCTGGTAGCAGCAGATAGTAATTGTGCCTTTAAGCATATTGTCTTTACGCTCATTCTGTGAACCAATGCAGTGACATATTCTCTTTCACGTTTATTTATAGATTTCATATATAGCAACCTGCTTATTTAAATATTTGATGTTAATATCCTTTTCCTTTTTAAATGTGAAATCTTTTTTCTTCACCCATGTGTGGATGTGAGATATACCAATCCTCATTTTAAATATTTATTAGGCTAATCTTTTTATATTTCTGTTACTTTTATTATATTTATTTTCAGAAGGGACATTCCATATAAAGTAATTTTCACATAATTGGTGTATATGTATCACTTATTAAGCATATGCAGTTTATTCACATGATTTATAAAACAAGCATCTGTGATTTAGAAATCCATTATTCAGGCCACA
Organism: Tor tambroides; assembly: GCA_021397915.2. Classification (NCBI taxonomy): domain Eukaryota; kingdom Metazoa; phylum Chordata; class Actinopteri; order Cypriniformes; family Cyprinidae; genus Tor; species Tor tambroides. The sequence continues at coordinate 25,457 of JAFVLL020000495.1, forward strand.
TGTTTATTGTTGTTTGCTAACACTGACAAGCAGCTGTTTTCTTTTAAGTTTGTATGATTTCAGATATTATATTGAGCCAACAGGAGGCAGTATGTTGTGCTGTGATGACGATATCCTCTGCTGAAGACCTGATTGGCTAGTTTTCACTAGCAATATTTTCAGCACCTGTCGAATTTGGCCCATATACGCTTAGCGAATGATTTAGTGGGTTACTTCACGTAGGAAGGCAGCATTTTAGGTCCTTTTCATCCCAACCTCGACAGAATATGTATTTCATCCAAAGTGATTATGTTTGTTGTAGACTGTATTATAATTTCATGCTCTTGGTTTATCATTAAAAGCAATTGTACGCTGAAATCAATTGCAGTGTCATATCGGTTATGGTATTCTTCTATTGTTTGATTGATTAGCCGTAGTCGCGTTGTTCTGTTGCATCTGTGATTGATCGCTCATGTCGCGCGTGTGTACATGACAACTGGATGAACTGGATTCCTCGACCAACTTTCAAATCGATGTTTGGGAATTTGAAACTGGTGGATTCTGTAACGGCTCTTTTCAGCACCTTGGTTAGTTCCTCTGAGGAGAAACTCGGACCCTATGGTAAAGACTCGGAAAAATATCAGTTATGTTTTATTCTTAACCTATTCCCGTGTGAGTTAGGCGCTTATTTCGAACGGCGAGGTTTCTGAACTGAACTGAAAATCATCTTATGAGGTCGCAGTTTCGGGAACAACTGGAATTTCAGGATGATGATCACGCGCTACAGACTGGTATGCTAATTTCTTTTTGACTAATAGGTAAAGTGGCAGCCATTAGAAATGTTTATGATAGTAGAGTTTTACCTACATGTTAGACTTTAATTAACGTTTAAACAAGAAGTGGTGTGTTTAATTGTGTATATACTGTTTTTTTGCTTTTCGACTATTTTCCCGTTCGGAAGTTGTTAGGAAAACCATAGGCTATGTGCGTTTTCCAATACAACACTCGCACCTACATCAAAGAAAAATGGTGTAACTTTTTATGAAGCGTTTCCAATGACAAATACATGAACCTGATGTCGTTTTGTCAGTTTCGATATCGTTACCATTTTAACGTTTTGGGAGGATTGTGAAGATGCGATGGAATTAAGCGGCTGCCAGTGAACTGAGGTGCTGCGCATGCGCGGTTGTTTCAATGGGGTGAAGCCCAAAAGATTAAAAAAAAAAATCGATATACTACAGCCAGCTTTCCACAGAAAACACATATTGTGCAAGGCATATCTCCCTGATGTAAATACCCATTTCAATTTTGAGACTGAAATTAGGGAAATGACTTTAATGAAAATGATTTACGATTAATTTTATGCAAAACATATTTTTAATAATATATCATTTTAATGTATGCTTTTATTTAATTGTATACTTTTATTTTAATTGTAATTTCTGGGCTGAAGTGTACACACACATATACATATATATCAGTCTAGGTGATTATTAAAGGACGCTACAATACATATACAATTCATTACATATTGACTGAAATAATATACCTCAAGGCCCTCTTTTGATTTGACCTGTGGTGTAGTGTAGATTATAAGGTCATGCTACTCATTTAATCTTCAGGGAATGATTTTTGAGGGGAATTAATTTACAGTGTGATAAAATGGCAGTGTTGCACTGCTGCATCTGCTGCTCCTAGACCTAGAGCATTCAATCAGGTTGCAGATGCTTACCTTATTCATTCTCTTAATGGACTGTGACGTGCTTTCATGCACATGTTTCTTCTGGAAGGTAAGAGAGTGAATTCGCGCTTTGCCTTTCTAAAATAGCACATCTAAAACACAACACACCTGTCTGTACCTTTCTTAGCACCTTTGAGTGATAGATCAGCCTTATCTTCTCACTACTATGTCAAAAGGTTATAGTATTTCTGGGGGGGTTGTTTAATTTTTGGACAGAAATAAGGATGGATCGCAGTCTATATACACTCTAGATCTCATATCAGCATGGGTCAGGTAGCCTGTCTAGACACAGAAAGGTGTAATTCTTCAAACTGCAGCCTTTGGTTGACAAAAAAATTCTGACATAGCCTTAGATTTTTAATTAGCCTCCATTTTTAAATAAAACAGCCCATATGCATGTAGTGCACCAGTAGTAATAGTCTGATAGTCCAATCCAATATAACCTGGACAACTCCAAATTATTTTAGTTTTCTGCTTCTGTTTTTTTTTTTTCCCCGTCTGTTTTGTTTTTATTTGTTTTGTATGCTTTCCTGTTTTGTTTTGTTTTCATTTGTTTGTTTTCTGTCTGTTTTTGTGTTTTTAATTTTTGTTTGTTTTTGGTTTTTGTTTTATTTTCATTTATTTTGTATGTGTTTTATTTTTCTGTTTTGTTTCATTTTCATTGTTTTGTTTCATTTGTTTTGTGTTTGTTTTTTTCTGTTTTTGTTTAATTTTCATTTTTGTGTGTGTGTGTGTGTGTGTGTTTTGTTCTTCTGTTTTTTTTTTTTTTAATTTGTTTTTGTTATTTCAGTTTTGTTTGTTTTTCTGGGGGGGTTTTCTTTCTGGTTTTGTTTTTTTATTATTTGTTTTGTTTCTTCATGTTGTTTTGTTTTTTGTTTTGTTTTGTTTTGATGATTATCAGCATCAGCTGAACAAGTCTAGGTTCCAAAATCTACTGACAGGTTATAATAAAATTTGTGTTCCAAATTGTAATTTTGAGTGAATTTTGTATAATATGAATCTCATTTATTGTCCCTAAACTGTGTTATATATTGATACTTTATCAGCCATGTTTTCTAGATATCAACTGCAGCCATTGAACAACCTATATTAGTAAACCACTATTTCTGTATGACCTACATAGCCTTTTGTCCTTCAACCGTCTCATTCTGTAAGTTTGATTTGGCTTTTGAATTTCATGACAGTCCAACCAGATCAGTCTTTGTTTGCTGTGAGTCAGTTCACCACTCATGAATATGTTTGATGTCTCATGTCAGGCGTGCACCTCAATGACGTGCGTGCTGGTTTTTCAATGCCGCCTGCGATGCAATACTCTCCTCTTCTGATATCTCCCCCCTCCTTCCCGCTCCTCTCTCTCTGACTTCCATCATGCTGTCTCTCTCTCCATCCTTCTCTGTCCCCTCATCACACTCTCATGCACACACTCCACCATACAGCTATACTCCCACAAGGTCAACTCTGAGCTCTTGATCACCGCAGCACGGCCGGATCGCATCCTGAGCACACGTGCGTGTCTGTGTTCGAACGGAGATGCTTTTTGTTTTTTGATGGCGTTAAGCTTTGACGGTTATTAAAAGCATGCCTGTGAACCGTGGCTTTGCCGGTGGAATCCAATGCAGGCGTCCCCTTGTCGGAGAGAAGCTGTTTGGATGTGCTCATCCCATGCAGAAGCGGAGCCGCTATTGCGCTCTACCTGTGCAGTGATTCACTTCATCTGATATCCTCCACCTACAGCAAGGATGTAACGGCGCCTCTGTGGACAGATTATGCTCTGAGAGGGTCTCTTCTAGCTTTTTATTCCTTTCTTGTCCTCTTTTTTCCTCCTGTTTCGGTCTTTCTTCTACCGGATCACTTTAGAGACCCGATACCACCATGTCCTTGGCGTTCTGTGGCAACGACAACAACTCGGCCGCGTACAACGTGGACGCTGGTGTCCTCAACAATGGTTGCTTCCTGGATGCCCTCACAGTGGTGCCACACGTCTTCCTGCTCTTCATCACTTTTCCGATCCTCTTCATCGGTGAGTGTCAAAGACAGGTGAGAAACTAGTGCACGCTTGTGTCACAAGTGGCTGGAGTGACTTAACCCTATGACTTAACTATGTACTGTAAGTTTAATTATGACAGATAGATGGAAGGACAGATAGATGGATAGATAGACGGGGGATAGACAGACAGACAGACAGATAGACAGATAGATGGATGTGCAGATAGACACAGATAGACTGGCAGATAGACAGACGGAAGAACAAATGGATAGATAGACAAGCAGATAGACAGATGGATGGATAGACAGGCAGACAGGTGGATAGACAGATGGACAGATAGATAGATGGGTGGATAGACAGACCACTAGACAGATGCATGGAAAAACAGGAAGATAGACAGACAGTTGGATAGACAGATGCACACAGATAGATAGATAGATAGATAGATAAAAGATAGAACATAATAATAATGATAGATAGATAGATAGATAGATAGATAGACATGATATGCAGGTTTTTGTATACTTACTTTTGAAGGTGTACCGCACCATTTAGATTAGTGTTTTGTTTGTAAAAGGATCAGAGAAACAGACAGGAAATGATTAATGAGCTCTTTGAAATTCATTTTTGAACATTTGGCTCATTCATTATGAAAATAAACACTGCATAATTGATCTGCGCTCAAGTAGTCATCTGCCACAAGTGTGGCTTGGTGAACCACATAGGGAGACCAGGATAGAGTTTGTCAAGCCACTGTGGGAAACAATTTTATTTTAGACAAACCAATGTGACCTTAGTGATGGAATGTACAGCTGAAGCCATCATACTGTCAGAGAGTCAAGTTACAGGAAGAACGCCGCTCAATTCGCCATACCAGAAGAGTCGGAACAACGATAAACAATCCCACTAATGTCAGAGTGAACTAACCTTAACCAACCTACTGTCACACTTTCTATTATTAATTTTACAAATGATTTGGAATCATTACTGATTGATTACATTTTTAAATCTTTTTTTTTTTTTTTGTGAACAAATTTTTGAAAAACAATATTTTCTGTCCTGCAGACACCACATTTCTGATGATAATATTGAAATTTCAAATAAATGTTCTTTTGAACTTTACATTGATCTAATAATCTTTAAAAAATAAATATTAAACATCACAACTGTTTTCAACATTGATAATAATAAGAAATGTTTCTTCAGGAACAGAACACTTAAGGGTCGGAACAGTGAATCAGAATCATTGAATTCCATATAAATCCCATCTCAGATGAACATGTTTTGTGGGGAATATTATGCATAAAAAAACCTACATCATTTTACATGCTGCTGTTTGTTTTGAATCAGCTTCCTCATATTCCTAATATCTGGTTCTTCAGGATATAAAGGGCAAAATCTGTCCCAGTGTTATTACAGCAACTTGGAAAGACATTGATTTTAAGACACTTTTTCCACTGACACAGTATATTCGCTCATATAATAAGTTAGAATTTCTCACTCTGTATAAAAGCACATGCCAAATGTGCATGTGTGATGTTTTTATTAAGGGTGATTTTAAATTGACTAACAATTTATTCCTAAAGGATAGTTCACATCACTTCCTGTCATGTTGCTGTAAGCAATGTACAGATATTTAATCACTGTACTGCAGGTTGGGGGAGTCAGAGTTCCAAGGTGCATATCCATCACAGCACTTGGCTACACTTCCCTGGACACAACCTCCGCTGGATCCTCACCTTCATCCTGCTCTTCATCATCGTCTGCGAAATAGCCGAGGGCATCGTGTCCGATGGGTGAGATTTATGTATCGCTTTTGTCTGTCTGTCTGTCAGTCTGTGTGAATCTCATGAAACCTGTCAAGAATGGGCATATTTCACCCCAAAATCAATTGCGATGTAAGTTATTAGGATTTTTTTTGTCTTATGGCATTATTTTCATGACAATTAAGCACATCCTCTTTCCTTTTTAATGAAAATCATTATTATTATTTATCATCATTATTTATTTCATTTAAAGGTAATGCATTTATATACACACACTCACATAGAAAAAAAGACTCTTGCTTTCAAATACAGTCAAAACTACAGTAAAAATAGTAGTATTGTAAAATATTATTACAATTTAAAATGACTGTGTTCTATCTGAATATATTTTAAAATGTAATTTATTCCTATGATGCAAAGCTGAATTTTCAGCATCCTTGTAAGAAACATTTCTTATTATTATCAATGTTGGAGACAGTTGTGCTGCTTTATATTTTTTGTGGAAACCATGATACATTTGTTTTTAGGATTCTTAGATGAATAGAAAGTTCAGAAGAACAGCATTTATTTGAAATAAAAATATTTTGGTAACATTATAAATGTTTTTACTCTCACTTTTGATCAATTTAATGTGTCCATGTGGAATAAAAGTACCAATAATAAAGATGCATTAATTAAATGAAAATCTTGAGAATGGAATAATGAAAAAATATGGAAATTACAAAAAAAAACAAAAAAACCCAGTCTGTTATCTTTATTTTATTTTATTTTATTTTATTTTATTTTGTTTTAGAATTGGAAATGTTGTTCCATGTCTAATACTGTTCTAATACTAATCTCTCTCTCTCTCTTTCTCAGGTTTAATCAGTCGGTCCACCTTCACCTCTATATGCCATCATGTTTGGCCTTCATGGCTGCCATCACGTCGATCGTCTACTACCACAACATAGAGACCTCCAACTTCCCCAAACTACTGATGAGTGCGTGTTAACCTAATGGTGACTTTTGCTTATCAGGACTGAGTTTTCAGTTATTTGGATGTGATGTGCACATTTAATTCATAATGCAAATTACTTTCTAAAGAGTGATGTAAAGCCTCATTAACTGTAATATGGGAATTACAGTGATTTAAATAATAAGTATGCATCTTTTGAAAGAATAATTGAATTGCTCCAGCTACATTCACACAGCTCCCATATTTCTAAGAAAAAAACAACTGCATTGCAGTGCTACAGATTAATGGCTCTTGATGGTGCCATGCTATTTTCCAACTACAGTTTCATTTCCAGGATAAAATAGTTTGTTACAATGACTTCAAATCATCTGAACGTTGTCTAGACTAGAGATTGAAGTCACAGCCACATAATCACATTTCTCGGCTGTTTGAGAATGGCAGGACATTTTACAAGAGACACTAACCATATTTATCATCCTGTCTCTGAACATCTGGAGTGAGAAGCCATTTCAAAGTTTCGCCTGCTGTGCAAAATCGGCAGAGACTGTTGCCTTTAGTGCTAATGTGTGTAGAGAATGTAATGTCATATATCATTGTATTTATTTTTCTTTCACAGCTCTGCTCATTTACTGGGTTCTGGCATTTGTCTCTAAAACAATCAAGTTTGCCAAGTACACAGAGCATGGTATCGGGCTGAGACAGCTGCGCTTCGGGATCACAGGCTTACTGGCATTGCTTTACGGCCTACTGTTGGCCGTGGAGATCAATGTCATCCTGAGGAGGGTAAATTTTTGTGTGTCTGTGATTTGTATTCCTGGCCATTGATTCTCCATTCTCCATTTTGATTAGTCTCATTCTTCAGCCTCTGGCTGTGATTATCTTGCTATATATTGCAGTCTCAGATAATATAAAAGTCTGATCACGTCTGCTGACAGACTGTGGGGAATTCGGGATTCTCTGAATTAAATCCGATCTTTAATCTGGTTTCTAAAGTTTTATGTGTCGGAATACCGAGTATTTTCTTTCCCACATGTTGTTTCATACCCTGATGACATTTCTCCTCTGTAAAACATGAAAGGAGATATTTAGTAGAGTGTCCAAGCTGCTCTTTTCCATGCAATGAAAGTAAATGGAAACGGGTGCTTCTGAGCTCCAACAATGACAAAATGTGGTCACTGCACATGCACTATTTTGCAAGTCTTCTGAAGCCATTAGACTGAAGCTGTATGAACGTAATATGACTGGTTTAATTATAGCAATGCATCTCATAATAACTGCGGTGTTATGGTGCAGAGAGCTGTGTTATGATTTTATGAATGGAGATAAAATGGATCACATGTTCCACCCGAAGATGTTTGTGTGCAATATCTCTGTCCTAATTTAATTAATTTTGAGCTATCACAGGCCAGTTATTAAAAAGAAAAAGATTAATTAAAACTCTTCCCTTGGATTGATTCCACTATTTGCATATGAATGTGTGAAGCATATCAGTTGATTTTTATGATTTAAACGTCTGTTTTTTTCTTAAAGATACAGATTTTTTTTTGTTACATTTCAGTGTATTTATGTGATTAAAAATCAGTATTTTTCATTTTCATTATAATTAGGGCTGGGCGATATATCTCATACGATATGCATGCGCATCTCGTCAGTAAAGCCGGTTCCTTGATTAGCGGTAAATCTCCATCACCTGTTTTCAAATGGAGCGGCATTTAACACACAGAGCCTTAGTTCACTGACAAGCTACGCAATATCGTGTTCATTATCGAAGGCGATTCATCTGCGATAATGAACGCGATATTGCGTAGCTTGTCAGTGATTTACGGCTCTGTGAATTCAGTGCCGCTCCATTTGAAAACAGGTGATGGAGATTTACCGCTAATCAAGGAACCGGCTTTACTGACGAGATGCGCATGCATATCGCATGAGATATATCGCCCAGCCCTAATTATAATATATAATAATGATAATATAAAATTATTAATAATTTATAATAGTATTGTAATATTAATATTACAATACTATAGTATTGTAATAATAATACTGTTATTTATAAGTAGTAAAGTTTGCTTTGTAATATTGTTTATTTGCAATATTTTGTAACTAGTAATACAATATAATATTATATTTTTGGAGCAAACAAGTTTAATTTTGTAACATTGTGAATTTGCAATATTTTCTAACTAGTTAGATGTGAAGCAACCTAGAACAATTAGTCTTAACTGTTTCATTTAGTCTTTCATTAATTAAACTCTTCATTTATTAAATTAAACTTTACAGAATATTTATAGAATGCCTGAAGCCATTAAGTTTCACAGTCCAGAAAAAAGTTACCTTTGTGTGACTGTTTTAAATTATGTCCTTCAATATTTTAATTGCTTTTTCTTTCATGTATAATTGGAATAATTTTGACTCTTGTTTTTTCTGCAGCGATATATGTGTTTTGCACACCCCACTGAAGTGAAGCCCCCAGAGGATTTACAGGATCTGGGGGTTCGATTTCTGCAGCCATTCGTGAACCTGCTGTCCAAAAGCACATACTGGTGGATGAACACCTTCATCACTGCAGCACACAGACGCCCCATAGATCTGAAGGTCATTGGCAAGCTACCAATAGCTATGAGAGCTCTAACTAACTACCTGAAGCTCCGCGAGGCCTTTGAAGCTCAGAAGGTATGTTTTAATAATCTGTCATATTTTTGTTAGTGCATTTTACCTTTTGCTAATACTATTTTTAGACAAATTCCTTTATTTTCTCTCTCAAAGTTAGGATGTGGCACCAAACAATAAGTAAAAGAGGACTTTTATGGATTTTGAAGCCAAAATACAATCAGCAGAAGTAAAAAGCTAAACAGAGTCTATAAACAAACTACACTGACTCCGACTCTTTCAGTCTTTATTTAAAAAAAAAAAAACATATTTCTTTTTCAAGTCAAGTAAAAGCTATTAAAAAAAAATCACAAGGGGGTTTACTGATGTATTTTATGTTGTAGACTAAAATGTGAAAATGTGTTCACCACAGACCTTATTTCAGGCGTTTAACCAAAAACCCGTTCAAAAAAACCAAAAACAAAAATCAGGATGATGTACCGAGAAGATTAGGCAAATAGACGTGACGTAACGTTAGGTCGCGAGCGCGTTCGGACTCGCTTCCTCGGTAGTTCGGACTTCACGAGACTCGGGAGTGTGAATCCCGCGGAGGAACGACGCAAGTCCGGTAATTCTGCAAAGAGCAGCGTACTTGATAACATCAGTCAGCTCGCCTCGGCTAGTGCAATCTTCCTCACTGTATTTACAGACGAAATATATCAAACACCACTGCCTCTTCTCGTTTTCATTTAAACATATTAATAGCCGCAGAAATGTAGTTCAGGGAACGTACATAGGTAGCCTACATTACAATGAAACGAAATATTATATCAAACATTGCCTGTTTTCATTTTCATTTTAACATATTAATAGAGCAATAGAATAAAGACCAAAGATTACCTGTTAGATTTACCCAAAACAAATTATATCTTATGTTTAACCACTACAGAGACATCAGAGTCAGCGGCAAATGTCAGAAGGACTAGCTGAGGTTATGCCCCTCTCGTCGACAAGTGCATGACAATAAACTGATGTCCCATTCTATTTCTGACGAACTCCAGCGGACAATTTCAAATATTCATAAGAGAATTGTGAAAAAATAGCTTCCTCGAAATATTAAGCAGCACAAATGTTTACAAAATTGATAATAATCAGAAATGATTACTGAGCAGCAAATCAGCATATTAGAATGATTTCTGAAGGATCATGTGACACTGAAGACCGGCGTATTGATGCTGAAAATTCAGCTTTGATCACAGGAATAAAGTAGCCTATATATTCAAATAGATATTTTAAATTGACAATGTCACAATGTTGCAGTGTTTACTGTATTTTTAACAAATAAATGTAGCCTTGTGAGCATAAGAGACTTTCCAAAAAAAAAAAAAGGGGGGGGGTCTTGAAAAAAAAAATCTCTACAAAAGGGGGGCCCGGCAGAAAAAGTTTGGGAACCACTGGTTTAAAGGATGTCACACACACACACACACACACACACACAAAAAAAACATCCACTTATCTGCTCTCTGTGGATTTGGGGATCTGCTCTCTCTTTGATGATGATGAAGATGATGAAGTGAAAAGTCACGTACGTCACAAACCACAGGAACACAGATGTGGAATACCACTTAAATTGCATGTCTAAAGTGTACGTGTCTTCAAAACACCGAAAGATAGAAGATGTTCCTTTTGCTCTGTGAATGCTGTGACCTTTTGACCCTCAGTGGGGTGAAGAACTTCTGCATCTCTGTTCTCATGGGATTAAAGAGCATGTGACGTGTGCAGTTACATGTTTGTGCACTCAATTCAAGGTAAACGGATATCGTGACAGCTTTCACGTGTGTCACGAGTGCAGCATGACATCAATCATGTCTCGTAACTCCATTAGTAATGGCCATAATAAATGCTACATATGATTGATTCCATCCTCTAGTGCAATAGTTCAGGATTAGTGTCACATCCGGATCCATTCTGGTGTGTAACGCCCATTTTTCACAATCTAATCAATTCCCAAATGATAAAATCAATCCCTGCCACACATTTTCTACGCTTTTTGTCAGAAATGAACAAATGTAGAGGTAAAACAGGTTGTGAAGAGGGTTTCACATTGGACGTTGTAATGAAATATCACATCCAATTTACAGGGAATATTTGCAGAATGTTCTGGCAAGGTTCTCTCAAAGTTATACACAAACGTTCGTCAAGTTATCTGGTCTTTAATAATGTTCTCAAAACATTAGCAAAAAACGTTATTTAGCCTGTATGTTGTACATAACATTTCCATGATGATACATTATAAAAAGATACAGTCAAACCAAAAATTATTCTGATATAATTTTTGATATTTTTTTACTAGTGGGTTCAGGACACTATAGTTCCTTTATGTAAGTGAAGATAGCAAAATAAAGTAAACTGTGACATATTATACCCCAAAATTCTTCATACAGTGGACTACCAGTAAAATTGATAAATTTGGGACCAAAAATTTGATTTGACACTTTGACCTGACCATGTTTTGTTACATAATTTTCTATCAAAGTTATCTGACATTATCAAGATGAATTTGTTCTGACGCAGTTTAACTCTTGACATATTTTATTACAGTTTTCTAAACTATAGCTAATAAACTGTGATAATGTGAGAAATTTTGAAGGTGTCTGAATAAACTTTGGTTTGACTGTAATTCATTTGTGATTATCAAGATGAATTTGTTCTGACATAGTTTAACTCTTGAGACATATTTTATTACCATTTTCTAAACTACAGTATAGTGAATAAACTGTGATAATGTGTGGTGTCTGAATAAATTTTGGTTATAAAAATGGAATGTTCCCTTGAAAATCATATAAAAATGTTTTAAAACATTACTGGATATTTTGAATGTTCTGAGAATATTTTATTATGCCAAGGTTTTTTGTTTTTTTTAGGTCACAGTAACCAAGTTTATGGGAAAATCATTTGGTTTAGAAAAATGACAGGGTCAGAGCTAATGAGATTCTGAGTTTTGTGTTCATAACACCTTAATCATAACACCTCCAAAGCAAAGATTGTTCCTAAATGTAGGATTAACATAATACTGTAATTTAGCAAAATATATCATTTGTAAGTAAGATGATTGCTTGTGTTGTGACAAGCTCACCCTTTAATCATATTTCAAAAACAATAGAAGTCATTATGAAAATAATTACATTAAAGATGATAATTACATTAAGGATAACAGGAAATAAAGGGTTTGAAAACATTCAGTTCACACTTAAGTATATTTCTTGTTTAAGTATATTTTTTCCAAAAGATTTACTTTAAAAAAAAAATGCTTAAGTGTTAGGGTTGGGCCATATACCGGTAGTTTCTAGAAATTTTCATAGAAATTTCTATGATCTCAAAATTTTGATATTATAAAGACCTTCTTTAAAGCAAAAATAACTATATAGTCATATATATCATTACTGTAAAATAAAATGACTCATATTGTGATGTAAGATTTTGATCATATTGCCCACCCCTATAAAATGTACTACTTTTTCCACAAGGCCAGTGGCTAAATGCATCTAAAATTGTGAATGGAGTCTAAAGATGTGCCTGTAAATATATTTGTATTTTGTTCAGTACCAAAATGTTTCAATAAAATAGTTGAATTAACTTAAAAATTGATCAGTTTTACTTGGTGTTTGTGTTTTATATGTTTTATGCTTAATAATCCCATAGTTAGCCTAGCAACATGCTAACTCAAATCTTGGAATCAAATTTCTTCAGTTGCTGGAGCACTTGTCTATGTAGAACATTCCAAATCAGTCACTTAAAGGGATAGTTCACCCAAAAATGAAAATTCTGTCATCATTTACTCTTGTTACCTCAAGTAGTTCCAAACCCGTATGAATTTCTTTGTTCTGCCGAACACAAAGGAAGATATTTTGAAGAAATTTTGTAACCAGGCTGTTTTGGGGCACCATTGACTTCCATAGTAGGAAAAAAGAAATACTGTGGAAGTCAATGGTGCCCCAGAACTGCTCTGTTTCCCACATTCTTCAGAATATCTTCCTTTGTGTTCAGCAGAACAAAGACATTCATACAGGTTTGGAACTACTTGAGGGTGAGTAAATGATGACAGAATTTTCATTTTTGGGTGAACTATCCCTTTAAGAGTTTCCATGATGGTTGCTCTCTTAGAAGGTAGCTGAAGGTAGTAGACATTAAGCTTACTGGGTTTTAAAACAGAGATATTATGACTTCCTCCTTTGTAGTAAAGTGAATCATTTAGATGCATTCACGAAAATCATGGTTCTATTGATATCTGTCTTTACTTTTCTGTTACTTATTCAGAGGCCTCAAGGCATTCAGCCACAGGGGCCCAAGTGGATCTGGACGGCTTTGCGACAGGCCTTCGGAAGACCTCTGCTCCTCAGCATCGCCTACCGTTTCATGGCAGACCTGCTTGGCTTTGCCGGGCCGCTCTGCATCTCAGGCATTGTGCACCATCTCAGTAAAGAGAACCACACCATTCAGCCACCAGTAAGAACATCTCTGTCTTTTGCACATAACTGAGCCACATGTAAAACAACCAAGAATAAAGGCAGAATTTTGGTTGGTCCAAAAGTAAAAGACACTGAAATTAAATTCTCAAATTCAGTATTTTTGTTGTTGTAATGAACAAGTACTTTTGTTCTCCGAGGTATTTTGGAGGTAAAATTAGAAACCGTTGCAGTTGGGGACTCACTTCTGGCCATGGCTGCGTCTTTTCATGTAACATTTTCATCTTGTGTTACGAAGCGTTTTATCGTCATGCTACTGTCATCAATTATTAAAAAGTTTAACAGCATACCGTCTGGCTCTCAGATGTCGATGTTGGTCTGTTTGGATGTTTTCATATGATGTAATCCACTTCACCACATGGAGTTGGCAAGTGATGGCAAGACACTGATATAAGATGAATAAACAATCCACATAGAAAATAAAATGTTTTCTATGCCTAAATAATTATTTATCAGTTACCACACTGAAAGCCATGGCCAACATGCATGTAATTGTGTTTATTTATAAAATCTTTTATTTATATTGCATCAGCAGTAACTCTTGCTTTAGAGATAAGATGTTCCATGATTGTGTGTGTGTGTGTGTGTGTGTGTGTGTGTTATTAATTCATAATTTCATAGATTTTCAAATTATTATTATTATTATTTATTAATTAATTTGTTTGCTTGTAACATTTTTGGTATTTTATAATTGTTGTAGATAGATTGGGTCATTGGGTGATTTCCAAACATTTTAATAAAACTTTGAGGGGACACACGTCTGCTGAAAATAATGCCATGATTCATTTATGGTTATGGCATTTTCAAAGACAGCTTCTAATAAGGAAAACAAATAGCTGTGAAATGTTGTTCAGGGTAGCAATTCTCTAAAATCCATATTTCACTTCAGAAATTGTATTCACTTGCCAATGACAAACTTTAATCTATTAGATTTTATATAGATCTATAGAGTTTCTACAGCTTAATTTTGCGCATGTGTATAATAGTGATTAAATTTCCTGTATTTAATTCTATTTCTTATTTCATAAGTTAAAAATGCAGTGAGGAAACTTATTCTCTCAGCTTTTTCATTGGTTTAATTGACTCATTTGTTGCTGCTCTAATCTTTAATTATATGATATAGTTGCATATTGGAATTATACTTAGTCTCCTGTACTTTCCCTTTAGAGGAAAATTGCTGATTGGTGACAGGATAGTCCCGTAGTATAGGGAAAGACCAGGACTAGTCGCATTAAAAACTGGTTTAGTTTATAAAATGTAGTAATGTGGCCGTAACCTCTCACTGCCTAAATCCAAAGTTCTGTCATGAAACGCTAAATGGCGCAGTCTGATAGGCCAAATTCAATCTGACATAATGACAGCATTATCACACGGCGCAGCTGATTGGTTCTTTTTTGTATCAACAGCCAATGAGCTTGCTGCTCAACACTGAAATACTTGGCTAGTGCTTGCTGTAGCAGTTGCAGCGCGCTTCAGAAACCCTTGGCAAAGTCTTGGTACTTGCTCTGCAGCTGCAGCGTAGCAGATCTATTGTCATGTACATTACCATGCCAAAAGTTGTTTTATAGAGGATAGTCATGGCTAACGCTAAATGGTGTGGTGTGTTTCAGGTGAAGCATCTTGGAATCTACTTCATCTCCTCCCAGGAGTTTCTCGCTAATGCATACGTTCTCGCTGTGCTGCTGTTCTTCGCTCTGCTCCTCCAGAGGACTTTCCTCCAGGCCTCCTACTACGTTGCCATCGAGACTGGAATCAATTTGAGAGGAGCCATTCAGGTCAGCGCAGCGGAGACTTCAATGACTCCATAACCTTTGATTGCCTGGGTCGCTTCAAATAATCAGTGTTGGGGAAAGTTACTTTTAAAAGTAATGCATTACATTATTGTGTTACTCCCTAAAAAGTAACTAATTGCGTTACTTAGTTACTTTTTGTGGAAAGTAATACATTACATTACATTTGCGTTACTTTTTATCACCTGGGCTGGGCTTGCTAATTTGTTTTTTTTAATAACAAAAAACTCAAAAGTTATATTTTTGGCAACTATAAAGGTTGTTTCACACCAGAAGTGAAATGAATAAGCCTCAGATTGAAGGAAGTGCCTCTGCACATCACTGCCAATTTCTCTCAACGTGGGGAGAGAAGAGGTGTCAGTGAATAAATGGGAAAACAGAGTAACTTGCGCTACTTATTTGAAAAAGTATTTTGTTGTAAATTTAAAAGTAATGCATTACTTACTAGCTATTTGAAAAAGTAATCTGATTACGTAACTTGTGTTACTTGTAATGCGTTACCCCTAGCACTGCAAATAATATGATATCCGGTTTCACTTCCAGACAAAGATCTTCAATAAAATAATGCGTCTCTGCACCTCCAACATGTCCATGGGGGGAATGACAGTGGGCCAGATCTGCAACCTCGTTGCTATAGACACCAATCAGCTGATGTGGTTCTTCTTCCTGTGTCCTAACCTGTTCGCAATGCCAGTTCAGGTAAAGCCTCTCACAAGGTTCCATTCTCCATAGAGCTCATCATGCATTGGGGAATATTGGTGTGAGTTTGTGAATGGGCTTTGAGTCAAATGTTTCAGTTGCATTGCCTTATTTGCCTCAGAGAAGCTGTTTTTAAATAGATATTCCCTCATATGGGTTTTATCTGGGATGTTATCTGTACTTGACCCACATAGGAAGAGATGTTGCTTTCAAGTCCAACATGTCCAGTCCCAGCAAGAATCAAAGTAATTCTGAATTAAAATCTGATTTTAACTTGACTATTTTAGAGGCTTAGACTTATTAATCTGTTCCATTTCGGTATTCCACTCGTACTGCGTCTGTAAGATGCTTGTATGGGAAAAACTCTTTTTTCCTCTTCAACTGAAGCCTTTTCAATCACGCAGTGAAACTGCACTTTCATTGGTTCGTGCAGTGCTATAAAATCGAACCAATGGCTCGGCGGCGGTGCTGAGCGAGCCTATGGCTATGCAGCCCGCCATAGCCCGCCAAAAAGGGCGGGGCCTCTGGCTGCTTTGCCGCCGCATCTCAGATTTCTTCTCTTCAGCGACGAAGATTCTTCCTCGCTGACTCTTCGCTGACGCCGAGATTCGCCGTTGAAACGCCTCAGCAGCCGGATTGGACCTCTTGCAGTGCGCAGCTCGCAGTTCCCGGTCTATCCCCTGCCGCCATCCGGCGACTATCTAAAAGAGCCTCACAAAAGAGCAAATACTAAAAGAGCCGCGGCGTTGTTTCAAATGCCGCGCTGTCATTGTAAGACATGCAGGACTTCCCTGCACGCTGATGACGGTCACGCTGAGTGTGTGTCACGCTTGGGGAAATCCCACGCTGACGCTGCACTCAGCGGGACTGGCTGCTCTCATTGCGAGAGTTTCAGTCTCGCCTCTCTGCGCTCGCGGATAGCTTTCTTTTCAGAAAGTCACTCTGCCCCTCCCAGGGACCTGCGAGAAAGAAACAGCGGGGCAGAAGAT
>JAFVLL020000497.1:0-24789 GCA_021397915.2 Tor tambroides
ATCACATATGCACATACATTTCTAATGTCAGCAATTTTTCGAGTTTTTATTGTATAGCTGTAACCTATATCCATTTGTTCCTAACACCTTTCACCGTTTTCCCTTTCCCAAAAAAGGAGTGGAAAATTCACAATCTCATGTAACAGGATAAAAATGAACACAATCACAGGTTGAATAAGAACTTCTTTCAAAGGAGCTGCTTTGACCAAAAAGGAGTGCAAACTTAAAATGATAAGCTGATAATTGTGTAAATGAGTTGCAGCACTTATACGTTTATATTTCCAAGACCATATTTGATATCATATCAAATTAAGTAGATTTGATGTGTAACTAGGTTTGAAAGACAAAGACCCGTAGACAGCACGTGTCTATGACATTGTTCATATGAGAAGCAATCTGTGCTTCTTAAAGATTTTACATGAATGTGAAAGCAAAAATACAAACAAAATAATGTGTGTTTTTCCTAGTTAGACTGTGTGACACCAAGGGAACAACTGGCAATGGTGTACATGATTTATGTTTCATCTGATGACACATACCTTTTCTTCTTTTCATCCTCTCTTTCCGCCACTCTTTCTGATCCTTTTAGCAGATGTGCTCTAGTCATCTTGATCATTGCAAATATTAATGAAATCATAAATTAAAAGACAATGCTATTACGAAAACAACTCTAATAGAAACCTAATCAAAAGCAGAGAATCTTTATCTTAGCTAACCAACAGCAGCAAGCATGGTAATGAGGCCTCTCTAAAATATGGAGTCTAATAACGTCCAGGAGGGAAATCTCATTAACAAAAGGTCATTTCTTCCTGATGAATGATTTTCTGAGGTCTGAGTTGAGGTCATCAGTGAGTTGTTTTCCATGTTATCTGTTTCCTGGGCCAAATGTCAGTGGTTGATAAAGTGCTTTTGAAGATTAGCAGCATTCCCAGATGACATGATATCTGGCAAAGGCTAGCAGGTCATCCCTTATGCACTGGACAGCTAAAGCTGCCATTTAGTCCAAACACAGTTCTGAAATAGCTTGATAGAGTATATAAATGTGCTACCTCTCCATTCCCAAGATATCCATTCCAGCCAAATAAAACACATACATTATATACACATGCATCTCTCAGTTGGTATTTTCCTGACACAACACAGCTGTATTTCTAAAATACGGGACACGAGTAGAGCACATTTTGAGTTAAGAGGGCCTGTTTGAGAACTTATGTACTCAACTCAACCTGACTGAGACATCAACCACCCGAAGGTTTTTGATGCAGGCATTTTTAACCACCAACGGATAAGATGACCTGTGAACAAAAATAAACAAGTCAGAATTTAATGACTTTTCTTTTATTTGAATTTAACTGGTCATCGGAATTAATGTCATAATATTTGTGTATGTTTCTGATGGAAAATGTTTTAACAAAATATTATACAAAGCACCATAAAAAAAAAAAATCTGTTTTGCACCTCATTTACAAAAAAAAACGACATCAAAGAAAGCAGTCTTAAACAGCATGAATAGCACTTGCCATCTGTTCTCTTTGTCTTTTCACTCCATCATTGTTACACTGAGTAAAATTTAATCGTCTAGCTGAGCTATTGTGTCCTCAAATAATAGCTATTGTTCTCTTTGTATTCAAAAATATTTAAATAAAGAAAAAAATATTTGACATTTACTGTAACATACTGTACTCACATGCAAGTGTTTAAAATGCAGTGCCAGTCAAGAACTTGAGTCCTTGACTATAGTACTTGCCTGTTCCAAACGAAGCATTATTTTAAGCTTCTTTAAGGCTTTAAACGAGTACAAAGCCATTCAAAGAAAGACCACACTCACAGAATTATGTAATTTGTGACCCATGGCATCTCCCACACTGTGGATCAAAGACCTCCATGGTTTCTGCAGTGTGAACGCAGCTTCCAGGCACATGACAAGTAAATTCTCAAAACCGCTTAGTCTGGGACACATACCAACAAAATCCCACAGGAACACAGGTACACACATACTGTTTACATACACAGGCCATTCCATGCAGGGAGTCTAATCCCTGAACATGCTGTTTGCTTTCCCATTAATTTTGTTAGGTTTATTGTTTGTTGTATTTTCCATGAACACCCAACACATACTTTGTGCAGTTGTACAGAGCGAAATTAATCTTACATGTCAACTGAATGGTTCCCAAGTCATTTTAAACAGGATCTTACTAGTATATTCAGAACTAAACTGCTCAGAGATCTTGCCTAAGAGACAAACAGGAAGAAAAATCAGACATATTACAAATTAATCTTGTGTAGACAAAACAATAAAACTTGGTGAATGACTCCTAAATGTTGTTGCTTCATCACAATAAAGGTGTGTGATACTTGAAAGTAAGAATTCACATAAAATGAAAATCCATAAAAATGTATCCAACACAATGCATCTTAAATACTAATGGGCCTGGTTTCACAGACAGTGCCATAGTTCAGTTAGGACATTTAAATATCATTTATAAACGTGCCTTAGAAAAAAACATTACTGGTGCATTGTCTGTGAAACCAGGGGAAGGAGATGGACTTTTCTTTAGAGTACATATTTTATATTTTATGACAGAATGTTAAATTAATGAATTTTATAATGCATCAGACAAAAAAACCTGTTGATTTCAGTTGTATAGAGTTCTCTCAAAGGACTGGACACATCGCAGGTTTAATATTTAACCATCAAGATGTTTTGTGAATGTGCATGCATTAATAGCCTGCACATCCTTGTTAATATTTATGCAGTCGAGAGAGGCTATTAAATGTGCATGTTTGTCCCTGTGTGCTGTGCCTCAGAAAGAAACAGGGTTTGAATTAACTCCTTAATGGACCATATCTTTGATTACCTCTCATTAAAAGGAAAAAAAAGCATCTTTCATTTGTAGCTCTGAAGGCACAGAAAATTAGCCTGCTGCTGAAACATTTCATTTCATACATACACTAGAAACACTGTCCTTATGTAAATCATTAGTTCTCTGGTTCACCCTTAAAAACATGGCATGACTGAGTCACACTGTTAGTCAGATCCATTCTTGTTCAATCTATTTCTCTATTATTCACTGAACATGAAGGGAAATTCATTTAACGTTACAGGAAATGTATTAATCCCTACATTACATGTCCATAGTTTTAGGTGAGTATTAAATGTGTATACATGAAACAAGATCCATTTGTGTTTAAGCAAATCATAGAGGGAAAAGATCTTGGCACTTGTTGCTACTGTTGATGTGTCATGTGCTTGCTAAAAGGATGTTAATGCTGAAAAGTGCATATTAAAGAGATGTCTGTCAAACATTGAGCTGAATGTGGTGTAGAGCCTGTTTTAAACATCCATGACTTTGCATTTATCAAATATGGTGTTTGAAATATAAACTCAGTCAACAGAAATGTAAAATATTTTGAGTGAATTTTCAGTGAACTGTAATTTTAGCTAAATTTAGTTAAGGGTATAGTTCACTCAAAATGGACAAATTGTCTTTGAACCTTAAAAGTACAGTTGATGCACTTTTTTCAAGTTTTCTGGAGCTTTGTGTGTCTATAAATATGCAAATATTTTAAATCATATGAATGGAAGTTGTTGAGAACTATGGCAGTTTAAATTTCATTCTGTTCCTCACAAAAACTACTGTATTACATGGCTTCAAAAGACCTGGGATTTATAGTCATATACATCACTGTTATGACACTTTTATATATTTTTGGTAGCTTGACAGCCCCTAGCCATCCTTCAGAACAAACTTTGGCACAACATGAGGGTGAGAATTGTCAAGTTGGGTGAACTGTCCTTTGGAAATTAAAAAATATAAATCAACAGCCTCTTTTGACAGATCTTCTGTGTGAGAGCAATGTCTTTGAGATAAAATGTGATTTGGTTTGTGTAGCTGAGTAATTTAATGGATAACAGACTAGCTAATTCTCACCTCGCTGTGAGAAACACAACTTTTCTCAGGGTTGCAGATACTGATCACACAAACTCAAACACTGCAACAGTTGCTGGAATGAAGCATGTAAACTGACATAAACACACATTTCTATTTGTTCCTGTTGATGGCTTCCACCAGGCCATTCAATTGACTTAAAGTGTTTGAGAACAGGATGTGTGCATTGTGTATTAGACATATTTGAGGACACAAAAAGTAAATTATGGATTCACTTTATGTGACACTCCGATTGACTGCAGGATTATGAGCTGAACAGGGAGGAAGGGTTAGATAACTGATGACGTAAAAGAGGAAGAAGACAATCCCTGATGCAAAAACATATATTGCCTTTCTGGAGATGAAAAAAACAACAACTGTGGCATAAAAGTATAGTTAATATTTTCAATATGTAAGTAATTAAATATTAGATATCAAATTACATTTTGCATAACTTTAACATTTCTGCCTCAATATACTTTGTTCCTTCACATATTTATGCCATCTTTGTGACTTTTCTCATGCCCTCAGATGCTGAAATATAGCCTCAAGCTTGCTTGTTGATACACAAGCTTAGCAGCACTAATAGAGCCTTGATGAACTAGAATAGATGTTGTTTCTGTATTCTCATTGGCTGAATATTTTGCCCTGTCTTGCACACAGGAAGTGGGCTGTGTTAACAGGAAGTGCGTTGTCTCATTCAGCAAATAGCCGACTGCTACACAGGCAAGACAAATTCTACTAAAGAAACACATTCTCATTCTAAATAGGGGCATAATGTAGACTTCTACTGTTTTATACACAGCTAATTATAAACAATCTAATAGAATTTAGCATTTTTAGAAAAAAACAAATCCCCCTCTTACTTATTATTTACTTATATTAATTCTCAAACATTTTTCGGGTTTCGAAAGGTCAAAGGTCAAGAAAAACAAACTGTCCAAATTTTCTTTAATCACTTATTCACACTCATGTATATGTATATGACTTCTTTCAGAAAAACAAAAAACAATGTTTGACAAATAATAATGTCAGTGTATACCCAAAAATTTGAAGCTTCAAAAACCACACAAAGCGATCAACAACAGTAACCAATATGACCCCAGATCAATCAATAGGTGCATCCCAATATGCATACTTATGCCCTATTCTAAGCCATTTTGTATGAGGTTTGTATGTGTATACGGTTTAAAAGTTCATTTTTGTAAGGAAAGCTGCAACAGTTGAGTACATTAAATAAATGCATAATCCTGTTATTAAAAGTGCACTGTTTCTTGTGGTAATTTTCCGAATTTGTTTTCCTTCATGTCAAGTGAACATTATCCAACATCAGAGAACATGAGCATGCACACTTATTGCATGTTAAATTATTGAAATACTCACTTAAAATCTCAGGGGGTACTTTATTTAGG
Source organism: Tor tambroides (assembly GCA_021397915.2). NCBI lineage: Eukaryota > Metazoa > Chordata > Actinopteri > Cypriniformes > Cyprinidae > Tor > Tor tambroides. The sequence continues at coordinate 5,342 of JAFVLL020000497.1, forward strand.
GCTATTATTAGAACAAAACATGACTGATTAATAAGTCTTTCAGAAGAAAACTGCTTCAAATGTCCTTACAAGTTTTGTTTTTGTTTTTGGCCATCACAAGTAAGCCTAGGTCTTATTAGAAATACCTAGACAGAAATATTAAGTGATATCTCTCTACAAAAACATAGTTGTCATGACAACAGTGGAAACAGTGTAATGTAGTAATAATTCTATGAGTAATATGTTTGCAGTCCAAAGTAAATTTAGTGTTTTCTATGTGACAGAAAATTGACGACAGAGAAAAACAGATGTCTGGTTTCAGAGGAACACAATTATTCTCTTTCTTTCACTGTTTTTGTAACTCCTCTCAAATAATCTGTCTCAGAACAAGGTCGATAACAGCTAAGAATTTGGCAGCCTTTTATTAACAGGAAGAAGCAATAAAATTTGGACCATTTGGTTTGACTATAGCTGCACATGTCCTGTAATGTTTTTGTTTTTTTATCACTGTTAATGGTTAGTGAAGAGAATTTCAGTTTTCGTCTTGTTTACTCTTCACACATTTCCTGAATTGAGAATAGTGAAGCAGATTATTGTGCAGAAAATTACGAGTCCAAACAGGAAAAGGGCTTTAGCTCATATTAGGGGGGCGGGAAGCTCACCTGTGCTGGACAGGATGTGAGGTCGTGTTCATACAGATGGAGGATAACACAATTTTCCTCAGATTCAGTAGTGCTCAATGACCTGGTATTCCACATACACTTACACACACAGACGCATTACCATGTGCTCACCGCTTACAGGTGAAGTTTATGTCAGTATAGAGTCCAATATGAGCATAAGGTAATAATGAACTCTTGGGTACAGTATTTGATCAACTTTACAATCATCATGAGACCATGTGCTTTTGGAAATATGATCCCATCCTATAAAATGAATTGCTCTTTAAGAATAGTTTATTTCTTTGAGAAAGAAAGTAAAGATTTCTTGGATTAATCAATCAGTTTTAATGAGTTAAAAACTCATTTTGGAGTCTAAGTGTTTTTCAGATATAATCCTATGAGTGTTTCTCATATGTAGACTAGACATGAGAGATAAACTGCTCTTGGTATTAGCTCTTAATGTCTCTCTGGGCTTATTGTACAAGTATGAATCACAAATTCACTCAAACACACACACACACACATGCACACACATATACAAACATGTTACGTAAGCAGTAATTTGATCAGCAAGTTCCAGTTTTACAGAATGGAAATCTACTGGATGCTATTTCCACACAAGTGCAAAAACATCAGCAACAAATCAAGTGCCTGCTAAACCAACATTTAAATTATTTATTACAACAATTTAAAAAAAAATTATTTGCTGTTTTAATGTGAAAAGCAGTACATCTTTTGAAGAAATGACTAGAAAAGATATAAGGTTTTATAAGGTTTGAATTCATGTAGACTATTTGTCTATACATTTTAGAGGTTCTAAAATCTGAGGATGCCCATGCATAACACTTCTGGCAGCATGTTATCAGCAAGATAGGCTGCGGTCTGTAGGTAAGTTCACAAATCAGAAAGAAAGAAAGAAAGAGGAGTTGGATAGGTTAAGAAAGAGAAAAGGAAAGAAAAGAGGTAGAGTAGAGAGAAGCTGGTGGCAGGTAGGATGTTGATTGTGGTTTGATTGCATCAGTAAAGTTTATTTTGTTGTCGCTCACTCTTTTTTCTTCAGTATATTTAGATAAGCAGAGAGCGTGTTGCCACTGGGTGAAGTGGTAACAAGTCCACACGTGCTGTACCGCAAACACTCAAACACATTAGGCGTGTTTGACAACAGTCAGTTCATGCAGTCAGTTTAGAGATTATATATAGCTTTATTAAACTTTTTTTATTGAATGTATATGAATTTGAAAGAATAAGCTAAAAGCTTAGAGAGACTGAGACTATTTAGAGTTAATAGTGTACAATAGTGTTCAAGTGCTAATAATGTACAGTAGTCTTCTCATTTCATCCAATGAGCATATCATGGCAATAGAGAGCATTTCCTGTCATCATTCCTGTTAGAGATGTCTGTCTCGACTGTTTCATGTTAGTCCTGTATATGGCATTCTAATGGAACAATATAAGAGATTTTAAAAAGTTTTGACTGACTAGTCAGCAGTGGAAATAGTAAACAGATCAATAGCAGCAACAAATGAGATCTTTATAAATAATTTGTTACAGTTCATGTGGTTAAATTATATTCATATCTGCTTAACTCTGAAACTGACAGATTTTATGTTGCAAATGTCCAAGCTATGCTGATCACACTCTCCAGAAAAATAAACAAAAGTGGAAATGCAAGACTATGCCATGTGCAAATATAAATTTCAAATAAAATTGAATTTCTTATGTTGTTTATAATGTTTCAATATTTTACAGCTTAGGGTACCATTTCTGCACCCCTAGTATCACCAACAAAATGTAAACTGGAAAAGAAGTACATTAACATTGAATGAATGATACTTCAGATTTTAATTTGATTTAGTCAAACTATCAGTTTAACTTTGGAGTATATAAGTATGTGTTTAATGTTTAATGCGTATGTTCAACATTGTCAACATGAGCGTTAAGGCTAAATGTTGGATGCTAATATGTTCAACAAGTTTTTCAGTGTATTTGATGTTCAAAGTCCTGAAACGGCTTTTACTCAACAAAATCTCCAGGTATCTCTGGAAAACCCGCAGGTATCAACATGACATGTCGACGAGTTTCTTTTTTAGTGAGTTACTCAATGTATCAATCATGTCTCTCTAAGTTAAATTTAGCTAGCTTTAGCAGACAACTTGAAAGTCTGGTTGTTGCTGATGTCCTGTAAGTCTCCAATAATGTCTTTGAAGTATTTTACAGTCCCAATTACAGTCCCCCAATGACCACCTTTGCGTTGTACTTTCCACACACACACACACTCTCACACACAGAGAGAGAGAGAGAGAGAGAGAGAGAGAGTATGCAGTATAGACATGCATATACACAGACTCACACGATACACATACTGTACATACACACACACATTCTCTCCTGAGGTTTAGTTGGTGATTACTGTGTTGTTTTTGGTTTGCCCAGGGGAGAATACTTGGCAACTGTCAAGACTTGTTCTACTAAAGCTTGCATTAAAAACACACATGAAAGTCAGAGATGACAGGCGTAATTTAAGCCATAATTTCTTTTATGAGTGTTCTCTCTGCGAAGCACAAACTGTGAAAGCCTGAGGTCTTACCAAGTTCCTAAAATTATGCATGAAGGAAAAACTAAAGATTTATTTATTTTACTTTTTTTTTTGACAGTCCATTACTATTTGTACCTTCCCTCTTTGTTTTTCTCCTTCACACACATATGCACACACATTATGTAATCACACAGGGCTGTTTTAATAGACAAACAGGGGAAAATGAGCAAAGCAAAACAGAAGGAAGGAGAAAATAGTGTTTTGCTAAAAGGGGCAATGAACAGACAATTAATGATAGAGACAGAGAGGTACTCCTGGGAAATGCCTGAAAGGTGGCTTAGGATTTATCTCACAGCTACCAACACACACCTTTATCATTGAATTTTCAAACATACACACACTAACAGTATGAGGGAGTTCTGTGTGCCATCTGTTTTGTGTTATCACTCTCAAATAATGTTCCTTATCTGTAAAGTGTCACAGAAGCACATACCGTTCTTCCTATTTATATTACACCGTCCATTGCAGTAAAATGCATAATACATTACACGTCTCACAATATCAGATATGGTCCTGTTTTATATCCAGCACATAAATTACTGTTAAAATGTACACAAATGGCTTTAAAGTTATGGAACATATTCTGGTCATTTATTACTAGGAAGTGCTTGCAGGTGTTTCCCCTCTTTTTTCCAGCTGATTACATTTTGCATGTTTACATACTATTCATTTCTCCTCCATCTTGCCAACTGATATACTGAACATTGCTGGAAACCAACATTCACTGCATGCATGTTAAATTATCTTTTTGTAAACTGAAATTTCATTGCAATTACCTCCAGATAAGCATACACTCTTTCTGAGCTCTTGCATAACACTCATCCAAAGAGACCCGTGTGACAGTATGTTAGAAGCCACATGGTTTTGTTCAAGAGATCAAACTAAAAATTCTCCCTATAGAATATTTTCCTTCAGCCACACACAAAGATACTCTGTAGTATGCCGTTTAATGGATATCTGAAATAAACGTGTCCTGCTCGCCTGTCAGAATGAGCTATTACATTGTCAGCCATGGTTTATTGTTGTAAAACCACACAGCTGTCACGCTGATGATAAACTGTAACAATGGGTGCCATAGTGTTGTCTGATATTGGACTAGCTTTCTTGTCACGAAGTACTGTATTAAGTGACTTAGACTGCAGATTGACACTCTGCCTCATTTTTAGCTCTGGGGTTGCAAAACAATGGCCTACAGAGGATTTTTATGGATGACCTAACACCTTCCTCAGGTAAAGGAGTGACCTCTTTCTGGTCTATTCCTGCCTCTACAGAACTGTTTATTTATAACTGAGAAAATTTACCACCAATAAATATTTTTAACATCCATGAAACTGTAAAGTTTTTAAACTGCAATAATAATACCTACTTGCAGAGATGCATTTTATAATCTTCATCTTCCAACAAAACAGTCATGGTCTTCTGAATTGATAAAAGCCCTCAGTCTGAATTCAAATCAGTTGACCCAGTTAAACAAAGTGAACTGCAATCATTGACAACACAACACCTGCCTCAGATCCTTATCATTTTCATAAAGATGTCAGAGAGCACTTGCAAATACAGCACAGTTATGGGAACTTCAGCCTCTTGGTGAAACGTAATTGCAGAGACCTGTCAGCTTTTGTGCGACTGAATGTATCACCACGGAGGAAAACTTAAGAGCTCTTTTTAAATGTCTAATGCTCAAAAAGCATTAAGTGCCGTTCAACAGCGTGCCAAAAAGTGTTCCGTTTCATTAGGTTTTCAGAGTTGAATTTGAAATTTGTCAGGGGCAATACTGAATGGGAATGAAGTAAACAATCATTAATTGTGTTTTGAAAACATTAATATTTATGCAAACTTTATTGATTATTGTATTCAGTCTAAGCCACACCTTTAACAAAAGTTGCTGACCAATACTACCTTAGCAACTGTTGCTGTTTATCATATTATCAATGTATGGAAACGCTGTGTGAGTGAATGTGTCATTATCCGTTCCCTGCTCACCACCAGAGGTTGCCACACACGCCACTCAGACTTTCACACTGGACTCCATTTCCCAAGATCCCCTCTGATTACACCCTCACCTGTTTCCAATAACCTGGACACTATAAAGTTTGCACTCACTCGCATACAGGTTGCTCTGTATTGATTAGCCTAGCTGCCATACCAAGCGCTTCCTAGTATCCTGTTTTCTAGTCTTGTTCCTTGCCTTGTTATTCTGACCTTAGCCTGTTTATTTCGCCTTTGATCATTTGCTGCCTGCCTCTTTCTTTTGCCTGTGTTGGATTATTCTCTTGCCTTGCTCTCTGGACACTGTTTGCTGGTATATGATCTTTACCTGTCTGACTACACTCATTGTTTGAATAAAAGGCTGCAATTGGATCCGACCTTGCCTACAAGACCCTCATTGTTACAGAATATTTTTAAAGAAGTTTGGAGTTGACGTTTTTATATCTAAAAATATTGTAAAAAGTTGAGGGGCACTTCAGTTCTTCAAATTTTAAAAAAAAATTTTAAGAAAGACATCAGTAAGAATATGTATTTGCTCCAAAGTAAATTATTGCTTATTCATTACTGAAGGGATAGGTCTAGTTTGCCCAAAAATGAAAATTTTGTCATTTACTCACTCTCATGTCATTCCAAACCTGTAAGAGCTTCTTTCTTCTATTGAACAAAAAAGAGGATATTTTGAAGAATGCTGGTGATCAAAAAGTTGATGGCCACCATTGACTTTCATAGTATTTCTTTCCCTACTATGGAAGTCAATGGGGACCAACAGCTCTTTGGTTTTTCAAAATTCTTTTGTGTTTGTGTTCATGAGAGTGAGTAAATGATGACAAAATTTTCATTTTTGGGTGAACTATTTCTTTAAGCTCATAGTAGAGGTAAAAGTATCTATAAAGTTCACAATTCCATGGAGTAATAAATTCTTAAACAGTTATGTTCACTTACATTAATATTATCAGCCATAATCGCTTGAACAGTTAACATTGCCTCAGTCCAGTTTTTATTCACATTACTGTTTATTTGAATAAGTATCAGTATAAAATGCTTTGTAATGTTGCACTTTATTCCAGCCATAGAGGGAAGAAAAATATTCCCTCTTTTTTTTTTACCACTTCATAAGCCCATTTTACTGAAACATGCGCTATTGATGGAAATCCCCAAGTCTTCCCTATATGGGATGCTCTGAAATGCTTGTCTGAGTGAGCAGCAAACAAGAAGAACAGCGAAGGCTTGGTAGCATCAGGTGTTCATTCTACAAAGGCCATGTGGAAGTTCAGAGAATAAAGTGTATTTGCTTGAACTGGTATGCTGAGAACAGTGAGAATAATCTCTCTCATGCCCACATACACAAACAATCCGGTTCTCCCTTCCTAGGAACTGCTGTCATTTGGTATCGTTGATTTGGATTTCGTGACCCAAGCACAGCCTGTAATGCAGGTCAATGAGTCAAGTGTGGGCTGAATACCACAGTCCCAGCATCCTTTAGCTCTGAAACAGTTCCCTGGTGACTTCCTCCCTCTCCCAACAGCATGGGAAGCATGTGAAGCAACAAGCTGCACCAGAAGAGAGGTGGAACACTGATAAGAAAAGACACTCACAGGCGTATTTGAACATATGCGCACTGAGCAGCACACAATATGAGACAGATGTGTTGTATGCACACATGAACACTCCCTCACATACAAAGACAAATGTGATTAGGCTGCACTCAAACCTGTCTTGATCACAGTATGGCCAATTTGGCCATGAGTCTAAATGCACTTTTAACCACAAGCCAGGCTGTTGTTTTCATTAGCAACAGAAAATGTCCTAGTACAATGTGTCTCACTGCAGATCTTCTAATCTAAATGTAAGGGACAAACAATTACTACCAATTTTTTCTTTTATCAGTTGACTTCATTTACCGTTCTATCAAGCTGGTTCAGATAAATGAAGAGGCCTAGTGAAATCTGTTGACTTGCAGAACGACAATAGTGAGTGAAAGAAAATTGAAAATGCGAAAAAGCGTATGTACACACACACACATATACACACACTGCCTTTTTATATATATATATATATATATTTTTTTTTTTTTCAATTTTGAAAGAAGTTTCTCTGCTCACCAAAGTTGCATTTTTTGATCAGAAATAATGTGATATATCATTATAAAACTGAATTTATCAGCAGCCTTTATTCCAGTCTTCAGTGTCACATGCTCCCTCAGAAACCATTCTAATATTCTGAATTGGCACCCAAGTACAATGAAATATTATGCTTTAGAATTTAGTGAAGTAAAAATTTGCCACTCGTTTATTTACTCCCCTACAGCAATTTTTACTCATATTTAGCACTTGGCATATGTTCATTTTGGACCAGGTATATAATGTGCAACTGAAATTCTTTCAGCAAACTGTTGAGTAGATAAGTGTTTCATCTTCCTTAATTACAAACTGTTCATCACTTTAGCTGACTCTCTTCTGCTACAAGCCAAATTATGTTCAGCTCTCTCTCTCTCTCTTTCTCAGGCAGAGACAGGATTTTTTTGTGGATTCAATTGGATGATGGAATGATAAGAGACTGATGGCAGATTGAGGCTTGCCCTCTAAACACTTACCCCCAGTTTCACAGAGGAAGAACAAAGAGGGCTTCTGTCAGGTCTCACCACAGCAGCAACCTCAACCTGCCAAAGGAAACAACACAACTTAAACTGACACAATAAACCATGACTTTCTAATAACACAAACTTGATGTGATGCATGACGGCGCACAGCACATATTTAATGAAAGAACCCAATAAGCCACAATTGTTGTGTACAACACTGTTAATGCGCAATTATTTATGACGCATTTGAGTTTTCTAATTAAAAAAAAAAAAAAAAAAGATTGGGTGACCATACAGTACATCATTTTTTTTTTCTGGGCATGTCCTTCTAATTGAGATTTCTAAATGTCTAGATGTCTAGAAAAGTAGTTTGACCAATAGCGTGCAGGCTTTGTACATAATTGACCAATCATGAAGTGAGAGGAGGTGATCTCTACAGAGAACAGTCAATGCAGTGCAAATATTATGCATACATATAATGTATGAGGATTCTAGATAGCACATCGATAAGGAAAACAAAGCCAAACCCCATACATTTTAGGCCATTTGAATTAAAATATGACATATAGTCACTCTTGTATTAGATAAAGCTCATTTCAATGCTCATGCAAACTACATCAGATGATTTATGAGATATGTATTCTCAATCTTGTGTCTCTAGTGTAAAATTCCTCTCTTTTAAACACCATACTTGAACTTTAAACAGTCAGTGAAGACATACACACTGGCTCTATGTCCCACGACACCAAAACGTAATGTTTTCCAAACCAGGACGGCGATTCCAGTAATCGGATGTTTTATCTGAGCAGTTATTTAGTAGAAACACACCCCAGGGTGAACAGCCATTTGATTTGGCTCTTTCATGAATGCTGGGGTGGTCATGCTTCAAAAATATCACTTCTGCGATAACACTGACTGGTGTCAAGGGTTGGGAAACAGTTTTGTTCTCTTCACTTCTTTTATTTATTTTTTATAAAGAGAATCCACATCGAAGAAATACTGTGTAATTTTCTTAACTTTTAAAATCTAGTTCAAAACATTGTAAATTACAAAAATGATTATAATGTGATCCTTTAAAATACATTAAAAACAAATAGAACACTCAAGTTATGACAATGTAATCTGTGACACATCTTGAGAAAGATCATGTCTCACCTCCTCTAAGGAGGAGATTCCAGTTAACACAACATGATGTCGAACTGTGGTTTTTCTTTTGAAGATGAGTGGGGAGGGGGGTGTCCAGAGGGCCATCAGTCAAAATGAATTTGCTTACAAACAAATATGAACTGAGATTTTGCTTTTACAACAAATTCCACTTCTCAGAGTCTCTACTTCACTGGAGCAAAGGTGTCATTCTTCTACATGCACATTCTAGTTTTGATAGGATCAGACACAGAGCACTCTCTTTCTGTGTGCATGTGTGTGTGTGTGTGTGTGTGTGTGTTTGTCAGTTAACGGTTTCTCAGTTCCTTTTTACCCTTTCACTGTATTGCATTTTTGAAGCAATGTTTACCAAGATCACTTTTTCAAATACATGAATGTAGACTGTAACTTGTGGAGGAAGTGGTCACATCAGGTCTCAGCAGGGTTAGAACAAAACAGGACGTGATCTAAACTTTTACAGCGTATGTGGCTCATAGCACTTTTATATTATATCTTTGCGTCTAAGGCCATTCTATTTTTTTTAGTTGCATCATAGTTACGTGAAATGATTCACAGTTCATTTTCAAACAGACACACATTGTTCATTTCCCCAGTTGTTTCCTTCCTCTTCTGTTCCCTGACAAAATTGTTTATTTCTTCAGAATTTATTCACACACCCCACCCTTTTGTCAAAAATCAACAAGCATGTTGCATTTCACATAGTAGGGAAAATGCACATTTGTGTACTATATTTGAACAGAGATGTGGTTTGGCTGAGTAGTTTTGTGGGCTACATATGATACAAATAATAAAAAGTGTTAATACTCATGAAGTATTTATCAGATTTGATAATGCAGTTACAATTACTGTAAGCTTTCTGTCAATGTGCAAGAATTCATTAGACAAGTATAGGTAACTAGAGGAATAACAAAGTGCAGTAAACAGTAAAACTGTTTGTGCTACAAACCAGTTTGTTTATGATTACAATCACGAATTAAAATAATACCAAATACCAGTTCACAATAGCAAGCAGCATAACAGACTGTCACTACAAAGATTGAGCTTAATTATGTGGACCATCTATAAATATCATGAAACATGTTAAACTAATGCTAGCAGAAAGAGATTTTTTCCTCCGTCAAAGGTCACTCATACAGTGACCCCTTAAGTAGGGGGAGATCCAACACCAACACATCTGATTTTAGATGTCTCAACAATCTGACACATCCAGTTTAGGAGCTCTACTCCAAGAGAGACATGCAAAATGCGCAGTACTGAGAGCAGGATTGAGAACCCCCAGAATGATGCTTATATAACCCTTAAATGAAGACTTTTGAAGTACTAAGTGCAAATGAAGGAAATCCTTTAATGACTGTTAATGTGACAAGTTCATTAAGTCAAACATGATGAGACACATGAATTTTAAGGGAGACAAAAGCTGAGGACCGGGGGGCCAAGAGGACCACTAAAAGCTTTTGTGGAAATCCTAATTGAGTGCTGATGGGATAGCTGTTTAAGGATGGTTTAGACAAACTACATCATGTGTTTGGGAAAAAGACAGACCATCACCACTAGGAAAATATTCAAAATTTGCTAATTGTCACGTGTGTGTTCATCAAAATCATTTGATCCCAGGTGTGTCCCCTTAGTTCCCTTGTTATCCTGAGTTTAAAAGCCCCAGTCCATTCAGTTCATGTTGGTCGGTCCTTGAATATTTCCCCTGCCTGTACTCTGTGTTACCCTGTTGAAGATTAAAGACTCTCGTTTTGTGAATTCTGCGTCTCCTCGTTCCCGGCTTCCATGCCTCCCAAGGCGAGTGTGACACTAACAGAGGCCATCAAACTGGTGATAACTTTAATATATTTTTTTTAGACACTGACCTTTGCCTGCTCATTCTCTGGGAAGGTAATAAAATCCGTTCTAAGCGGAGCTTCACTAGAATAAAGTAAATACCTCTTCTGCACTCCTCTTTCATTGAATGACTTTTAATTACTGCTTATTGACTTTGGTCACAGAAGCATTGAAAATGTAATACAGCCACTTAGTCAGCTGCACCACCCTTCCAAACACAGACAGCTCAATCAACAAAAAAGCTGTAGTTTAGGAGGTTTTACGTTTCATTAATTGCAGATTAAACCTCAATCGTACCAGTGGACTGAGCGGGAATTTACGCTCAAAGTTAAATACATGATGTGTGATGGAGGGTCATTGATCATCTCACACAGTAATTAAATACAGAATGTTTTTAAAATATTGCTGCACTGCAAGAGTTGGATTCAATACCTGCACAGACATTCTATAAGAGTGATGCTTATTCACCATTTGACGTCATCTCCACTTGCCACGTTTTGTCATTGATATCTAAGGAAACTTAAACTCCTACTTGCCTACTTACATGACTTCACATAAATGTGTTTAAATCTCACAAATGTGTCTTAGAAAACTTTATTTCTAGGTATTGCAACTTTATATCTCACAAATGTGACTATTTCTGACCACTGCAACTTTTTCTCTCAAATGAGACTTTATCCCACAAATGTGACTACATATCTCAAAATTATGACTATTTCTTGTAATCATGGCTTTATTTCACATAAATGTGAATTTATATCTCAATTGTGACAATGTCTCATAACTGTATTTTATCAATAATTTCTTAATTTCTCATGATTGCAATTTAAATGATGTTACAATTACAAATTTATTTCCCATAATTGCAAGTTGATTTTTGTCACAGTTGTGACTTCAGATCTTAATGCAGGTTTATATGTTTATATTGCAAGTGCGGTTTTTAAAAAGTACACTTGCATTTTGAATCACTATCAGAACTGAAAAGAGATGCTCTTAGGCTGATGATACACTGGGCAACTTTTTGGGCAATGTTGCCGGGCAACTTTGGGAAATGTTGCTGTCAGTGGGCAACCAGGTAAGAAACAGAGCCCACAACTGATCTGAAACATCCAAATAGAAATCTGTTACCCATTCTCAGTGGGAAAGTGCCCAAGCAACATTGCTCAAAAAAAGTTGCCCCGTGTATCATCAGCCTTAGAACATTACCCAGTGTGTGTTATACTGTGTCAACTTCTGCTCTATTTTCAGACTGAATGTGTAATATTTAACTCTTTCGATTTTGATCTGGGCTCGTGGTTGGTAATCACTAATTTCTTGTGCATTTCTACAAGCTATCTGGTACGTGACATTCTTGTGAACTTTGCTAAAGATGCTCTCACACTTCCTTTGTATAGCTACATAGCAGTGACATCAAAAATGTATTTTCCACAAATGTAAACCCCACAGAAAACCACGCTGCTTTCAGTTCTCTTACTGATGTTGTGTGTAGCTGGTGCATGCATGGCTTTGAACAGCATTGCGTCTGGCGTAGCTTGAGCAGACATCAGACGTCAGTAGGCACAAGGTACACCACAAGAAGGAAACAAACAAATCCAGAAACAACTAGTTTAATGACATTTCAAAGGCTGTGCACTGAGTAAGTCATTGTCTTCAGAAAACCTTGCTGAACTGTCCAGGTCATAGGCAAAAATGCAAGAGTAAGAAAGTGCAAGTGCAAGTTATGAATATGTCATCTATAAATTACACAGCAACATGGTAATATGGCAATAACAGACAGAAAACTTCAGTGGACTAAATCTTACTTAGGACTGAACATATGATTATGTTTAGAAAATCATTTATATTTTTAAATAAAGTATGATTTTCATTGCTGTTACTGCATTTTTGAGCAAAACACTTGTCCTTTTTAGGGTCATAGCAAAATGCGCTATTTATGTTGTAACACAAAATGCGCTATTTATGTTGTAACACGTGTTATGGTGGTAGCACTTCTTTCTGGCAAGTCATTCTACTGTTGAGGTCGGCACATGAGAAAAAAAAAACACCATTTTACCAGACAAACCTAAAAAGTGAGAGAGGATAAAAAAAATCTAGCTTTCATTGCCACATTGTTCTATAAAAAGTAGGACATAAAAGCAGAAAATGATTAAATTGTTTCATCGTTAAATGCATCGTTTACACACATGAGGGACACAAAAACCATCTTTGCCTTAAATGACTGCATTCATAATTTTGGCGAAAGGAAGAAAGAGCAATGAGTGCGAATTATGTAGATAAATATTAGCCTCGTAGATATTTTATGCAGAGACATGTATGTCAACTTGCATTGACAGGAGGGTGCAAGACTGCGCGCTAGGGGCGGAGTTGGCAGAAAGCTCTCAAGGAAAAACTTGTGAGTCAGTTTAGTGAGACTGAGGGCAACCGTGGACTACACACCTCTCACGAGTAAAAAACACAGGACTGAACTTTTGGACTTGTGAAAGACCGCATGTGTACCCGAATCCGGCGAGGCAAAATGTATCCTAATCAGAGCCGCGCTTTGGATATTTTGGAGACGCGTAATAGCGCATGAACCGTAGATGCGGAAGATGTGATCGTGGGATATTTGACATCGATTGAGGAAGTTACGAATCTCGCAATGCGTCCTGAGCGCATGATTTGATTTGAACATCAACCTGCATGTGAAAAAAAACTCGGTGAAGATGAACGAAACGAGCACGAGTGATGGCAAGCAAGGTGGGGACCCTACCATCCCGGTCATCATGTTCATATTTGGTGTGGTCGGGAACGTGATTGCTATCGTAGTGCTTCGAAAGTCGCGAAAAGAGCAAAAAGAGACCACTTTTTACACCCTGGTGTGTGGACTTGCCGTAACTGACCTCTTGGGGACACTACTCGCGAGCCCAGTCACCATTGCCACCTATGTGAAGGGAGAGTGGCCCGGTGGGAACCCGCTGTGTCAGTATTCCGGCTTCATTTTACTCTTCTTCTCCTTGGCAGGTCTCAGTATCATCTGTGCCATGTCCATCGAGAGGTACCTCGCCATCAATCACGCGTATTTCTACAACCACTACGTGGACCAGCGGGTGGCAGGCTTGACACTCGCAGTGATCTATGTGTCCAATGCGCTCTTCTGCGCTCTTCCCAGCATGGGACTGGGATCCGTGGTGCGACAGCATCCAGGAACCTGGTGTTTCATTGACTGGCATAGCAACGACAGCACGAACGCCACTTTCTCCTACATGTACGCCAGCTATAGCTCCGTCCTCATCCTCGCCACAGTCCTCTGTAACGTGCTGGTGTGCGCGGCTCTCATTATGATGCACAAGCGCTTCGTCCGCAGGACCTCGCTGGGGACGGACCAGGCGCGAGTTGCGGAGATCAGACGCAGGCGGAGTTTCGCGCGTCTGGCTGGCGCAGAGATCCAGATGGTCATTGTTCTTATAGCCACGTCCATTGTCGTTCTCATCTGCTCAATTCCTTTAGTGGTAAGTGGGATTTGGTGACCTCTGGGAAATGACAGCGTACTTTGATTTAGAGGATGTTGCAATAAATGTAATTATGTGGGGAATATCGGCTGAAAATAACAAAACAAAACGTAAAACACGCTGGTTTGCCAGCTAATAAAAGTCGAATAATAGCATCATACCTATTTAACAATACCATACATTGTAACTGTATCTACTGAAAAAGTTTACTGGGCAATATATAGGCTATAGTTGTACAGGAAAATATTGTTTTTTCCCAATTAACAAATATGGTATACATTTCCTGTATATATATATATATATATATATATATATATATATATATATATATAAATCAATGACATTTAGATAGCATTGATAAAATATACAGCCAAACAAATGCATCCCGTAATGCTTGTGGGGGTTTTTTATGTTCATATCTTTCTTGCCACTGTTTTTCAAGTGGTAAAGGTCCGTCAAACACAGCGGCCAGATTTTTTACCATAAAAATACTACCATGTGTTTTCTTTTGCCCTGAAAGTCTTTTAGTGGATTTTGTGGCTCTGTTCATACTAAAACACTCATAGGTTGAAAACACTCATACAGTTTTACATACTATAAAATTTCAATCAGCACTTAATTGAAAAGTCGAAATTTATATAAAAACAGCCCAAAAGTTTGTCACAGGCACAAACTTGGTGCATGAGACATCTATTGATTGTTATCTATTGATGAGAGATGTTGTAGGCAAAATGTTCACTGAATGGGACTGTATATGTATCTATGATCTGTACACTGATGACTTTATTATGTGCTGACTCATAATGGAAAGCCTGAGATAACCAATATCTGATATCAGTGCATGTGTCATCATTTGCTGTATGACAATTAAAAAAATCAGATAGTGGTTGGTGTCAGAAATCAATGCATGATAAATACAGACAAGTAAACAGATAATGTCTTGTTTCCTGTCTAGGTGCAGGTGTTTGTGAACCAGCTGTATCATTCTCCAGAAGTGACGCTAGCAATGCTGAAGCCAGACCTTAATGCCATCCGAATTGCCTCTGTCAACCCCATTCTGGACCCTTGGATCTACATCCTACTGAGAAAGACAGTCGTGCAGAAGATTCTAGAAAAGATCAAGTGCCTCTTCTGCCGTATCGGTGGGAGGAGACACGGGAGGAGCCATACAGAGTTCCACTGCGGTAACGGCGTCCACAGCTCATTGGTCATGTCTCGTGATTTGCCGTCGCTAGTGCTGCCAGAGGTGATCAGCACATCACAGATGTACCTGTATCCACTGGAGGCGGGACAGGAAACAGGCTGCTGCGGTGACTCTATGCAGAGCAGGACGTGTTCGACTTCAACCGAGCAAACCCTTCTGCGGGACTCTCAGGTGGTAGAGCTCAGCAGTGGAGAAAACGGGACGGAAACGGGCAAGGACTTTGTAAAATCACATTCGTGCACGCACTCCAACACAAGTGAACCGCAGTGTTCCAAGCACCAGCCGCTGCAGGTGACCTTTACAGATGAGACTTTGAGCTTGCAAGAAAGAAGCATATGATACATGCTGAAAAACTTGCTTAGATCAGCAGAACAATGTGTTGGGAGGTGAAATACATTTCAAGAGCTTGATGTGAGTGTTGCGAATGGAATCAGAACTACTCAAACTGAAAGAAACAATTCCTGAAAACTCATGAGACGAAAGAGAACAGTTTAAGAGAAAGACCAACCAAAGGACTAAACTTGTTGCAAGAAAGTGGAAAAAAGTGCTTACTAAAGTAGGAAAAACAATGTTGCTAGATATCTGGGTCAAAACATGCAAAAAAAATAATTGCATGATGGGGTACTGGAAAGGGTGAAAGAGCGGAGGAGGATGGAGAGGCAAACTGGCCTCATTTTCTGATAGTAACTCATAAAGCATTTTTTTTTTTTAAAAATGGGCTTTGTTGAGCAACAGGTTATGCTGACTGGATATTCTAAACAGCAAAACAGCTGTAAAAAATGTGTCTTTAATTTATTGTAAGTTCTTGCAAATTTCGGCAGAAAAGGCCTTCGTATTAGACGAATACAATTCCATTGGGCCCTGACTGACAGATTTGATTGACCTGGGCAGAGGGGATTATTTTTCTTCTGAAGTTCCGAATCTTGATTAGATTTGATGGACGACCATGTGAGAAAATATCTACTGCCCTGCTTCAAGTTTCTGGTGAGATCTCCATTAGGTCACAAGTTCAAGTAACCAGAGTGCCTTGTTAGGTTTTCTCATGCTGGAACTCGTGGTTTAAAATTTCCTTTTCCTTATGTTAAGGTGACTAGAACACTTTTCATTTCCACTGGTGCATAAACAACTGTCCACTATTTCAAACTTACGTAAGATGTAGCGTTCTTTGGAATTTCCATAATATGTATGACAATCTGTGAATTAACCAAGCAATTTCATATCCACGTTTACTGACAATAAAACCATCACAAAATATAGCGGTTCCCCCGAAAATACATCCTACCATGTTAGAGCACACGAAACACAGCACATCATTGTTCAATTTTGTTTCTTTTAAAGTATATGTAGATGATAGAATGTATAGTGAGGAGGTGAAATTGTAAAAGCTATTAAGATGTTGAATGTCTTTTAAGGTTGTATGTTTTGCACTTTTAAATCCTTGTAACCACTGAAGAAAATTTGAACTGTCACTGTCATAAAGGTGTTGATCAGTCAGTGGTCATCAAGGAAGAACTGTTGAGTTTATCTGTACATACTTGTGATGTTAAAATGTGAACGCTGTCATGCTTTAATTTATTGTAGTCTTTTTAGACAATCTGTTGTCCCTAGTTATTTCTTCTCTGTGAGAAGGTCAAGTTTGAGATAGTTCTACTCATGTTGAAGCAGTTATATGGTTTTGTTTCATTTCACATTTCTTATGTGTATCAAAACAGTATGAGGCATGATTTAAACTACTTAGCACCATCATCTGCTGCATGCATATAAATGATTCAACATTACTGTGTATATTTTCACCATTTCATTTTCACATTTTCAAACACAAAGGCAATCTTGTCTTGCTCTTACCCTCGATGTGACCCTGCAGAATGTGCAATGGCCAGCTATTTCATGCTGAAATAAACTCTTCAACTGAAGACAAATACAAAACTGAAAACAAAAATCTTATGGTATTTGTTGTCGCTCTCTTAAATGTGAATATTAGCATAGCAGCTATAACGTAATTCAAATACCATTGAAATAATTTCAATGAATTGAAAGTTCACAGTCCAAGCATCTCAAATCAATGTAATATATCAGATTATTACAAAACTGGATGTCGTCATTCAGGCTTAGGTATTACTGAATGAAGCTTAAAAAAAAATTCTCCACTTGCTATCAAAATTAAAGGCAAATGGCTAGTCAAAAATATTCGAGAAAGCCATGTAAAGATCTAAAGATGTCATTTTTAACTAAATTAAATTACAAATGACATCTTGATTTGGCATTCAAGCAAATATGACTTAAGAGATGCAAAAAAAAGTCTTATGTCCTGAGCAAATCAATGAAAAGAATTGTTCTGTTCAAAAATGACAAACAATTTACTGATGGGACAAGTCCAAACTACAAAACAAGACCAGTATTCATAAGACATGTGCACACTCATCCTACTCACAGCATAGATTGGATCTGTGCATGGAAAAAGACAGATGGCCCATAATGACTCAAAATATAGCTTCAAGTGTAATGTTTCCAATGTGTCAGCAATACTTGTGTCCACTTTTTTAAAAGGCCAGAGCTCATTATATTTTAAGAAGAATAAATGCCTGGTGAGGTTAGGTTAGGTTATGTTAGACCTTTAAATCCTTGGATAAAATCATCTCTTTCATCATGTTGTATCCACATCCTTAAATATAAACTATTCTATATTATATATATTATATTCTATATTATATTATATAAACTAGGTTCAAACTAAATAAGCCCAGTGATTCACTGGGGTATTATATGATCCCTACACGATGACCAATGCGCAGGGACCGATCTGGAGACCTTCATTGACTGTAGACATCCCATAATTCCATTAGTTCATGAAGGAAAATCAGTTCTACTCTCTCCTGCAAGTATTCTCAGCATGAATCATGCATTTGTGCACTTGCTATGACGTACAAACTGCCACCTGTCCCGGTACAATACGTATACATAAATGAGAACTGACAAAAGTGATCTTTCACGGCAGTCCTACAGTCCACAGTCCATCAGTTTCAGGCATCTGCATAAATCATCATTACCCAAGACGTTAGTGTCCTCATTTATTGAATAAAGCAACAATTAGCAAAGGATTAGCGGGAGGCAGAAGGATGCTGGAAGCTTCCGCCAGGTCCCACAGGTGCCGAATAAAAAGCATTAGAGACGTAAATCTCCCAGTTTGCAGCCCACGCATGCAGCTGGACAGTATCAGTGTAAATATGGAAGCCCATGAATAATGGGGTCAGTGGCAGTAACAGTCAAGGACACATACACATGTAAGGCTCGTCAAAGTCAAACTGAAATTATGGGGTACTTAGTACAGAATAACAGAGTAAAGAATATTTCATTTTGAACCAGAACCAAAAACTGCCTAGAGGTCATTCACACAGAACACATTCAATCCTGATATAATCCTATAATAAAGCATGTTAACTAAGTCTGTTTTTAGTCAATAGTCAATGGTTAATATTGCTCCCTGCATGACCTCTCTCTTCTCCTGCATGACCTTTAGCTCAGAGTTCTTAGTAGCACTAACTAAACTCCAAAAGTCTGTAGACAGATAATGGAGCAAATGTGTGTCTTATATCATGCTCTTCCCACTGGTAAATCAGAGATTCACACTGCCACAACAGCACTCTGATCCCAAGTGAGGGCTCACATCTCACATAAAACATGACTGAAACAAAGCCAACTACTGCTGGAATGATGACATTGCTAATCAAGGGAGGGACATTAAAAAGGGATTGGAAACTTAGAGGGTTAGTTCATCCAAAAATGAAAATTCTGTCATTAATTACTCACCCTCATGTCGTTCCAAACCCATCTTCAGAACAAAAGTTAAGATATTTTTGATGAAATCTGAGAGCTCTCTGACCCTCCCATAGAAAGCAATGCAACTGTAATGTTCTCAGGTCCAGAAACGTAGTAAGGACATCGGTAAAACAGTCCA
>JAFVLL020000498.1:0-10205 GCA_021397915.2 Tor tambroides
ACACAGAGGCATTGTCATGTTAGAATAGAAAAGGGTCCTGTACAAACTGTTGCTATAATATTAGAAGCACACAATTTCCTAGAATATCATTATATATGCTTTAACATTAAGATTTGTACTCATAGAAATTACTAAAGTAGTCAAACCTGTTCATTAGAAGGGGGCGACCCAATACTTTTGGCAATATAGTGTATATGGTGCTGAATACCATCATCCATATTTCTCCATGAAGGAGAGGAGGAGCAATCACACCTGACAGACACTAAATTGCTTGACTGAATGACATGCTGTAAAAATGAACTCTAAAAAAAATTCAATCTAGGTTGGAGTGGAGGATGGTGAGCTTAGAGGAGGTAAAGCTAAATAATAAAAAGGCCAAAATACACAATTCAATCAAAATCTAATAATCAGATCTTGCCCAGTAAATGTCATGGTAGATTCTGACCAACACATAAGTAGGGCAAATAGGAGGAAGTTTGCCTTTTTCCGTATTTACAAACATACAGGGATGTGCTTAAAATATGATCCAAAATGTAAAACAAATCAAATAAATGACCATTCTGAGGCAACAAGTAGCTCATAAAAACAACCAAACATCAACAACAAAAATATAAGCCGTTCAAAATGGAATATTTGTTTACTAAATACAGTAGACAGACTACCATATATGTATTTTTTTTTTAATTAAATACAAACACATTTTTAAAATAATGAGTGCTGACATTCAGATCAAATGATGATTTAGGAAAGATTGTTAAAACAAAACAACAAAAACGATGATAGATTTAGAAGAAAGGGTTTTTAATACTTTGCAGATCATTCATTCTAAATGCTAGTATATTTGTAAATGTATGAAACCAACATTAATACAAATATTAGATCTCTAAAAACGTTTTTTTCCTTTTATCATCTTGGTCATCCATATTTGTCACAGACCTACATACAGCAATGTCCCATAACCCTCATAGGCCATATACTGTGTGCTGCAGGAGTAGTAGGGTTACAGCCACAGCCTCTGCCATGACAAAGAGCGCATATATAGGTCCAGGCCATACCAAATTACAACAGGGAGAGAAATATTATAAGACAACATTCAGTAAAGCAAACTAGTAATCCAAAACAAACTTAATGATAGATAAAATATTTAGAGAAACATACAAACATAACCATAACTGATGTAATACACAAATAAACACTTAAACATAACAAATTTTTAAAAAAGAAGAACGGATCCTCCTTTCTGACTGAAATGGTATGATCCAATTCCCCTCCAGAGTGGTGAAGCTAAAGCGCCACTGCTCTGTTTGCCTCACTGAGTGTGGAAATGCTGCAGTCATTCCCACAAGTCCAGAGCTGCAGTGAACAGATCCTTATTGTATCTTTCGGTTTCCAATACATCATGTTTAAATGTGTGCTTTTTTGAACAAAATTAAACTATGACATAAATTATACATAAAACAATTAAAAACATGCAAAACAGATGGCAGGATCAGTGTGACACCATGTTTGGTGTACTAATTTGTTATGTGTAAAAAAAAAAACATAATTATTGTTTTCAGTTGCCCTCTAACATAGAATATGCATATCATGCAAAACTTGCTTCGAAAGATGAAGGTTGAAGAAAGTCAAGATGTGGGTAGAAAACACCAAGT
This sequence comes from Tor tambroides, assembly GCA_021397915.2. Lineage (NCBI taxonomy): Eukaryota > Metazoa > Chordata > Actinopteri > Cypriniformes > Cyprinidae > Tor > Tor tambroides. The sequence goes on from JAFVLL020000498.1 coordinate 1,653, forward strand.
GAGAGAACTGTAAAAGGAGTAGGTCCTGTAGCAAGAAGCAATGGTGAGGACAGAAGAAAGAATGAAGGAAGACAGAAGAAGGAAATATTGCAGCCAAAAAAAAAAAAAAAAAAAAAATCGATACAAAGAAAGAGTGAAAACTGCATTGAGTTGGCCTAAATTCAAGAAAGTGTTTCAAGAAAAGAAAGTCATATTTTTATTTGCCAACGATGCATTCAATTCTGTTTTTTTTTTTTATTTCTATTAATCAAAGAATCCTGAAAAAAAAACATCGATACAAAGGGTGAAAGTGCACTGTATCTGTAAGTCTTTCCACATGAAGGGTGGAGGGAAGTTCTCACAACCAGATATTGACTTTTTCTTCCACATGCAAAGAATAGATTTTTTTTTTTTTTGCAATCATCATCATGCCATTATATATTTTTTGTATCAAATAAATGCAGCCTTGGTGAGCATGAGAAACTTCTTTCAATCGCTATCTGACAGATTGGCAGGTGAACTATAATTCTTTTCTTGTCTCTGAGACAAAAGATTTTGCAAGTAAATGCTGCAAATATCAAGAGTGTCTACAAATGCTTACTCATTTTCAATTAACTTACCAACACCATCTATGAATATGTAAATAAGACTGGTTGATTAATCCCTGAGCTCAATTGCACTAATTAGCCTATAGTCCCTGAATCCAATTGTAGAGTATTTAACTGAAGGAAAGACAGTCCAGATGTGGAGAGGAAAAGCCAAACAGTACAGTAATTAAAAATATCATCTCTCATGAAAGCATCACAGGTTAATTAGCCTTGCAGCGCTGCCCGACTCCTCATATGAGGCTGTTGACAGAGAGGTTTTAAAGATGCTCACAAATCAACAAGGTTCCTATGAAGTTAATCAAGGGACAACTTTCATTTACACTTCTAATTACCAAATATGTTAATGAGCATTAACGCTGTTTCATGCAAGTTTAATTTGTCCTCTTGCTGCAATTTAGATGATTTATTTCATGCAACACAACGAATATTAAGTATTTGAGTATTTGTTTGTTGAGGCAAATTATTGTCAAAAAACAAGTCTGAAAGATGTCAGTTAGCACCCAATTTGTATTGGCAAAGGAGAAAGTTGAAGAAAAGATTTACATGCAAACACACACACACACACACACACACACACACACATTGTTTGTTGCAATAATTAACTCCTCTATTAAAAGTTATAACATGTATAATTATCAATATTAATCTCTGATTACCAGTGACCCCTGATGCTTTGGGTAATTATTGCAGGGATGGAAAGAAGGAGAAAGGATGAAGGCATACTCATAAGCGGAGGTCAATTTTCACTCTAATAAAGCCGTATGACTCAGAGGGACTGACTGCAGCACAACGGACAGAGAGAGCAAGTGTTCAGAGAGACTGGGTGTGAAAAAGACTGTCTGATAGGTTAGCTGTGGCACACAACATACTCTCATCTCAGTCAAGAAGGTGTTTCATTTATTTCACATGTTGAGTGTTACAGTTAGTTGTCATGAGGACAGAACTTAAGAGTAAGGGTGTGTATACCCTTGTGTGTGAGAGATTCACAAACACACTGATATTAGGCATCTGCACTGAAAAAAGTGAAATAATGGTGTTATTTAAGGTGCATTTTTTTATTGGTCTGATTAAAAACCATGGTTTCTGGTTTAAAGCTATTTTCTAAAAGCACATAACACACAAAAAAAGAAACGATTTTGTTTATTTTTGTGTAAATAGTATTTTCACTTAACATCAGAGTTTTAATGTGCATAACACATACAGTTAAAAAAAAAGATTTTTGGATCATTCCAGATTATTGGAGTACATTTGACAAGAAAATATTAATTCCGTTTTTCTAGTTAAAATGTTCAGAAATTACTGCACAGCAACAGTATTTTATTAAATAACATGTTTTTGAAGTACATAAGAGAAAATATGATTTTTTCAATTAAAAAACAACATTGAATTCTTTTAAAACTGGCATTTGTACCGAGGTGAACAAGACGTGAGACGTGCGGATCCATGTGCGAGCTTTATTATAACAGACGTGATCAACAAACACAGGCAGGGTAGGTACACAGCAAACAGACATAGACGAGGCAAGACAAAGAGTAATCCTAGGGCAAGCGTGGGTCGACGATCGGCGAACAATATCCAACAGGGCAAGGCAGAGAGATAAACCAGGTACACGAGCAATAATCCAAGAGAGGTGCAAACAGAGTCCGAATGGCAAGGCAAAGAGTAAATCCAGGAAACACGGGCAAGAATCAAAACACTAGAAAACACACAAGGCAAAGCAAGACTATAATAACTGAGTGGGCTCCATAAAGTAGCTATCGCTTGGAGAGTGATAAACACTATACAATACTCGGCAGTAAGGGAGAGAAAGTCCAAGGCTTATAAAGAGTGTGTGATTGTGAGATAGTTCTCAGGTGTGCGCGTGTGATTGGGACAGTGTGTACTTAGTGCAATGAATGATGGGAAATGCAGTCCGTGGGTGATATGTAACTGTCTGTGTGGTGTGAGAGTCAATATGATGGAATAGCGACCTCTGATGGTGAGTGGGCGGAAGATCACGAACCGGATTCGTGACAGCATTATTCATAATAGTTAAACTAAATTAAACATTAACTAACAATGTGTTTTCAATTTTTATCTTCTGCTTACATATTATAGCTAATTTAGCTTCTGTTTATGGTTTTAAAAAAAAGTTGTGAAAAGTCCCCAAAAATATTATATTGACCTACAAGTAACATTGGCTTATTTCTAAAATATCTGATTAAGTAACATGGTCTTTATAATAAACAATATTAAATCAAAATTTTATATATTAAAAACCATATAATTTAAGAACATGAATATTTTTTTCAGTGCATACTCCAAAAAGAAGGTCTCTTTTCAAAACTTCTGCTCTCTCTCCAATACTTTCTCCTTTTAGAATTTTGGTTAAATAATGTTCATGGCTCAAGCGATCAGTAAAATATGAGATCTGAGTTTTACTTTCATTTCATTTATTTAATGTTATAGCTTTTTTCATTATTTTCTAAGCACATATTCCCTCAGCAACTGCTTGCTACTGCTTCAAGGCAGGTCTCACAGTGAGGTCAAAGTTCACACAGTTGGAAATCTTATTTTTCTTATTTTAAGAAGTGCCTGTTCATGACAGATGGACAGAGAGCACAAAGTGTGCCCTTGTCTGATCAGCCGGAGCCAGTCAGATTTCAAAGACAGAGAGACCAACACCATATCTGAACCAATGACACGGAACACCACAACACCACCTGCCTGAGTTTCTTTGTATTCTGTCCTCCACTGTTCTGTCTGCACTCCGTCTCCCTCAAGACAGTCCGACATGCTCAAGTGTAGCTCATTCACTTGATCTTCTTTTAAATAACATTTTACACAGCTCTCTGGAATACTTGATTCTGACTTTCAGCAGAAATGTCCAAATATTCATCATGGCCGATTCATTATTATTGCCCAGTTATATATTAAAAGTTGGATATATTGTACATCCAACTTTACCTGCATATCGGTACACTCACATAAAGCAAACCTCAGCTGTGTGATTGGTTATATCATTGCAAAATGTAAACTATATCATTGCATAGTTCTATTAAGTTGGACATTATATAAGTATATCTCCATGCATACATACAGTACACTCAAATCTCAACTGCTTGATTGTTTGTGTTGTCACAAAATGTAAACTAGCCTATGTTATCACATTATATTCTAGTAATCTGCTAAATAGGACTATAAGGTATTATAAACATTAACATTATGGCTTTCTGTATAACTGTATTGTGAAAATCGCTATACAATTATGTTAGACTTGATTTGATCTAATGCAATGTTATTAGTGTACTCATCTGGGTAATTAAAACCAGAGCTACTTTCACGTCTCTCATATGACACCATGGACTCGCTATCTGTCATTTTGTACAAATGCAAATGGGCCATCTTGTATCTCAGTGAAATTATTTGCTATATTAATTAATTATTTATTTGTTGCATAGCTGTGTAATTGGCAAAACGTACAATCAGTTGGTTGTTATTGCTAAATCAACTGAAACAAGACCCCTGTTTTTTTTTTTTTCCCCGTTTTTTTGGGGGGAATGTTTTGAAAATGAGATGCTGGAAAATATAGTATGTGTCTGCAGAACTGCTGTGCTGATGAATCGAAAAGATGGCCGAATGTGTCTCTTCTGTTTAATATTCCACTAAGAGCATTTGTTCACACCAGTCTGCATAATGACAAAAATTCTACATATTAAAAAAGAGCATCTGAACTCTCACACCAGAACAGAATGTAAATGTAATTTTTTTTGTCTTATTCAGCTGCAAAATGACACTGTTCTTACCTATGCTTATTTATTCATTAAACACTGTAAGACTGAGCTCTGTCAGGGTTCTGTCGTGTGTGTCATGTGTTCCCGCCTCTTGTTTCCTTATTTGGTTAATTCTGTTCAGGTGTGTTTGTCTCATTAGCGTGTCTATATTAGTTCAAGCCTGTTCAGTTTCGTGTTATCTGGTCTACTCGTTACTCCCCGGTGTTCCTGTCTGTCAGCCTTGCCTTGTCTTGCCCTGATGTCATTATTAAAGACTATTATTTGAGTTACGTCCTCGTCTGCGTGTTCTTGTATCCTCCCTCGTGTGTGCACCGTGACAGAAGACCAGACCGAAACAGTAAGCGGCGCCCCTTCACCACGTTTTATTTTGTTCGTTTTTTTTTTTGAAAAGTTTTTATTTTTTGTTCCTGTTTGTCTGTCTGCCCCGCGGCGTGGAAATCATCCACTCAATGTCCAGCAGCGCGGCAGTAATGCGTGAGTTGTGAGATCGCAGCAGAGTCCTTGTCAGCGGCTCTCTCCAACACGTCGGGAAATCACACGCCCCGCCATCCACGGTTCCCAGTCCAGATCACAGCGGGTTGCCGCTTCGTTCAGCGCGGCGGATCCACGGCTTTCGGATCGTTTCCCGCCGCCGTCCGGCTCACCCAGCCCGCTGTTGCGAAGATGCGCCATAGCCGCCGGCTCCCCTATTCACGCCGCCGCCCCGCAGCCTCCTGTGCCCGCCGCCGACCACGCCTCTGACTCAATGCCCCGCCGGCCAGCCTCAGCTCAATGCCCGCCGGCCTGCCGCTGACTCAAGCCCGTCGGCCGCCTACCCTCTCCGTGGATCAAGTCCACATGTTCCGGCCAGGAGTGCCGGTTATGTTTGTTGTGCCCACAGGAACATTTTAACTGACCATGTCTTGTCTTGTCCATGGAGACTCGTCTGGGGCAGGCGGCTCCTTGTCTTGTGGCCATGGAGGCCATTCCAGCCGCCTGCCTCCCTGTCGCGGAAGTGGAAGCGGTTGCTGAGGGAACCTTGTGAGGGCCCCTGACTCCTTGTCATGCCCATTAAGAAGCCTCTACTTCCGAGCTAGCCCAGGAGGGCTCCTGTTCCTGTGGGCGGTCCTGTCCTGTCCCTGTCGTTCTAGCCCAGGAGGGCTGTCCCTGTCCTGTCCTGTTCCTGTGTGTTTAGCCCTGGAGGGCTATCAGGTTCCTGTCCTGTTCCCGTCCTGTTTGTCTAGCCCCGGAGGGCTCCTGATACCCCCTGGATTCCCCCAGGAAATTTTTTGGGGGGGGTGGGTAGTAGAGCTCTGGGTGGGGTGGGCGGGCCGAAGAATGAGGCCACGGCCTCGAAGACCACCTGCCATGGCCTCCTGAGCCCCTAGATCCGCCATGGCCTCCGGAGTCCCTGCACCGCCATGGCCGCCTGAGCCCCTAGCTCTGCCATGGCTTCCTGAGCTCCCTGCACCGCCATGGCCTCCAGAGCTCCCAGCTCCGCCGGAGCCTCCGTCTGTCTGTTCTGCTCTGGAGGTCCCCGTCCTGTGTTCCTGTCCATGTCTGTCCTGAGGGGCCTCCAGAGCGCCCACCCCCCCTCCCTGGTGGAACTGTTACGGCGTGGGACACGCCTTCCGGGAGGGGGGAGTACTGTCAGGGTTCTGTCGTGTGTGTCATGTGTTCCCGCCTCTTGTTTCCTTATTTGGTTAATTCTGTTCAGGTGTGTTTGTCTCATTAGCGTGTCTATATTAGTTCAAGCCTGTTCAGTTTCGTGTTGTCTGGTCTACTCGTTGCTCACGGTGTTCTGTCTGTCAGCCTTGCCTTGTCTTGCCCTGATGTCATTATTAAAGACTATTATTTGAGTTACGTCCTCGTCTGCGTGTTCCTGTATCCTCCCTCGTGTGTGCACCGTGACAAGCTCAGCTTGAATCTATTAGCTACATGACCTTGGAAGCACAATTCTAATTTTTCAAACTTTAGAGGACATTGCCCCAAGCCTGTCCACCCAGAGGGCTGAAGACCACTTGGGAAATGCCTTATTCCTGAAATTTAAACTAAGTCCTCTAATGAATCATTAACTTTCAATTATCACCAGTCATTTCTAGCAATAATTATCAGACAAATCATATTAGATTTGGTTCACCTCTTATTAGTTTGTAACAGATCATGCTCTTCTTTCTTTCTTATGGATTTCCTGCTTAGTGGTATAGCTTAAGGGTGAGATGAAGACAGTGCATTACATTAACAACCATCTGAAACAATGATTCTTTCATATTTTGAGTGTGTAATGTTTTACACAACAAAGGTGAATAATCTTTATCTAAAACGAATTGAACTAAAATCTTAGATAAATCTACTGTTTCAAACCATGGAATCTAAACATACTGCTTATGCGTTGCTAAATAAAACTGGTTCCTATGGAGAAGAGATTTATTTGTACTGCTTACTGTAGTCGACTGTCATTCTCCAGAGACTTTAGAGCCTTAAACAAAATAGCCCTCAGCAAGCTCTTAATGTAAATTCAAGCTTAACCTTTCTGCACTGAAGAGACAGGGAGATTAAATTCCTTTTTGTGTTCCTTGTTTTCCTTGTTTATACATTTACTGTTTTTTTTATCGCTTTGGCTCAATTCTCATTTTATTTTCCTTAAAACAATCATTTCAGATATCTGAACAATGAGTTTCTTCTTCACAGCAAAAGCTGATGAGCTGATTAAAATTGTCATAATCTTCACAACTTCTAAACCTTCTTTCATCTTGTGAGCCATCACATGCAAAATAATCCGGCCATATAATGAAACAGGAATCACAATATTACCATTAAACCTGTCAACTTTGGAACTTTGTCTTGTCTGGATGTAATTTTGTGGCATTTTCTGTTCACTATACTGTATATGACTTTACATGTAAGAAATGTATAAAAATGGACATGCAAATGTGAATTTTCTGTTTACATCTAACACTTTGCTATAAAAATAAATGTACTGTATACATGCAAATGTGCATATTCTTTTTCTTTGTAATACAGTGCTGACCTTTCCCAATAAATTTTTACTTATACTGTATCTAAAAAGCTTAGTGTGATACACAATAGCATTCAGCTATGGACTACCATGGTGAAAAATGGCATTGGCCAAATTGCTGAACAAGTAATAACTAGGTTTTGAAGCATAAATGAACCTTGGCTGAGTTACTGTTGTTTGGGTGAGTTGTGATGACACATAAATAGTTGTGACAACTGCACATACAGTTTAGAGAATGTTTCAAAAAATGAGCTGAAGGGATTGAAAAAAACTGTAAATGTAAACACAGCGAGTCTCTTCCATTACAAACCATCATATTGTAGTCTTATAAATAATAATTACCATTTCATTCCTAAAAAAAGATAAGGATTTGACAGTTTCTAACCTATATTATTGTACAAGATTCCCTAGTGAAAAAAATATATACTAAAATGTATTTGAAATATATTTATTTCATGCTAAGTATACTACAAATACATTTACATGTTTATGTACTTAATAAAAATACCCTGCAATTGCACTTTTACTATACTAAACTGGTATACTTAAAGTCTGCTAAATTGAAACCACAAATTTTGTACTTAATGCACAAAGTAGTGCTGAGGTCCTACTTGAACTACTGCAAATACTTCAGGTATATCTTGCATTTCTCATCAATAGTGACATTAAAACACATTTTAGGTTTAATATTAAGAAAGGTGGATTGTGCCCAACTAGTACTTGTATTATAATTTCAGTTTCGAGTGATATGTCAGTAAATATGTTAATAGATTGGAACTATACTTAGTATAAAATAAATGTATTTTAAATATATTACTTTTTTTACTAGGGGTGTTCACATGTTCTGAGGTTATCTGAGGTAACTGACTGGACTATTGCCTGTTGTGGGTATGAGTGCTTATATGTCTATTTTAAGTGTTCATTCAGGCTAAAATTTGAAAATGTACACAGAAAAAAAAGAAAAAAACATTGACAAGTCATGTACAAATTAATTAATTTCATGCAATATATTTCTTTTCCAGTTAAGGACAATTCCTAAATGCAGTTAGCATCCTGCTTTTATAGTTCACTTTCAGTTTCTTCCTTTAGCCGTTACCAAGGACACTTCCTTTACAAGCCGGCAGATATACAAAAGCTGAAAACACACTGATCATAAAAGAATGACCTAGATAGATGAAAAATACAAATGTATATT
>JAFVLL020000499.1:0-54605 GCA_021397915.2 Tor tambroides
CACGCACACCATTTTATCGGTAAAAGGCCAGTTGGATGGAAACAGGCTGTAGACAGCAAATGTCGCAAAGTTTTTTTTAACGCATATTCTCTTTGTCGATAACAAAACAGCGCAAAATCTGGATGGAAACTTGGTTAATGACTGTCGCTTCAGTCGAATGATCTGATGAATGGCGCTCCAAGCCAACTTATATAGTGGTCGGTTCCGCCCTATCTGGCGGGCTAAAGCGCCATTGGTTTGTCCAGCTACTCAAACGTAAACAAATCAGGCTTCAGTACAGAGTAAAAGAGGAGTTTTCCCAAATATGTTCCATGCAATGGAAGAGACCGTTTGAAAGGGAACTACATATTTTAAGAAAACTGGCCATAGAGAAACTACAGTAATGTACAGTATGTGGAAAATAATGTTTTTTGAACATTAAAGCATGCTAACATATTTTATTACACCCAATACACAAAATAATGATCTTTAAAAATAGTATCATATGACCCCTTTAACTTAACAGCTGACATGATAAATGCAGATATACTTTATATGTGATTTTTTTTTTTCTTTTTTCACCATGTACCTCAGTGAACCAAAATCATTCTCGGTGAGTATATTATTTATTTTTACAATCACTTTATTAAACTGTGGAAAACATAACATGTTCTGAAATAAGTTGTTGACTGACCTCTGTGTCTGTTTTTTAATTATTATTTTATTTTATTTTTTATTATTTTTATTTTTTACATTAAGGGTGATGATTATGAGGCTGTTTACAACAACATGGACAAGCTCAATGTAAATGAAAATGTCTGATTATAATGAATATGCCCAGCAGCATATTTGTCTGCAGCATGTATTGACTTTATCAATGCTTTCCAGCATGTTTGTGTGAAAACATAAAGGTTAAGGAGATGGGTCTTTTATCTAGATTTAATTATTTAATTTAATCTTCATTAAACCATTCAGGGCTTTAAGTAATCAGCAAGATTTTAAAATGTATAATATGCTTAATAGGCAACCAATGCAATGTTGACAGAACCAAGGTAATGTAATGATAATTCTAGCTGCTGCATTTTGGATGAGCCGTAGTTTGTTTATCAAGCTTGGGCCACTACTCAGTAAAGCATTACAATAATCTAGACTTGAATTAATGAATTCACTTTTCTGCATTTGACATTAAGAGCATTTGTCACAATTTAGAGATTTTTGTAAGATGGAAAAATGTGGATTTACAATCACTGTAAAGCGGAGAAGATAATACTGTAAAGCTTTAAAACAATCTGTGTTGAATGAACTGAAGTGCTTAATAAAGGTGACTTCACTTTTGATTATAATATGTGGTACATGTGTGGACTCATATTCAGAATTTAAATTCAAAATTTTGAATTAATATGAAGATAAAATTTGGAGCTCAAAACTATTTATGTGAAGCATTTATCTTAAAGGGGCCATCGGATGCAAAATTCACGTTTAGATGTTGTTTGAACTGAAATGTGTGTTGGCAGTGTGTGTACACAACCACCCTATAATGATAAAAATCCATCCAGTGTTTTTTTTTTTTTAAATCCCCATAAATCATAACCCCCTCAGATCAAGCCATCCACAGATTCTTGGCTGTGTGACATCACACAGACCCAGGCCACTCCCACAAGTGAGCTGTGAACAGTTTGCCATTGTTTTGATGCCGGAGCAGTTGGAGACAAGAATGTCTCCTAAGCGATTGAGGTGTTCTGTTGTTGGATGTAATAATGAACATAGCAGTCGTCATTTACTCCCGACATCTAAGCTGCTGAAGACATAGTGGATTACTTTTGTTTCTGAATGGAATTTTGAAGAGATTTTTGCAAATCTCCTTAATAATGTGCTAGTTAGCAAGTTCCATAAGGAATGCTGCTAAAGTTTCATAGAACTGCTCGTCACCCCACGGAAGAGAGGCACGGGCTGTGCAGAGCTCATTAGCATTTAAAGGGACATGCACCGAAATGGGTCGTTGTGAACAGAGCTGTTTTTGACAAGGGAAAAAAAGGGTACTGTTTTACCATTGAGAAATTTTAACCAAAGTATGTTATAGACTTTTAATTAAGACCCTAAAGAATCATATCAACTTGTGGAAAATGGGCATCCGATGACCCTTTAAAGTCACATCTGGAGCCAGTTTTCTAGGTAATGAATATTTACCTTTTTGTGTTTGTTCCCTATGCTTTATAATTAAATAATAAATTCATCCAATTTGATAATTTTATTTTTTTTTTATTGTAGACCCCAATCACCCACCAATGCAAATCTGAGAGCAGTCATTTTATTCTTAAGTATTTTATTCTTAAAAAACAATATTGTTTACAGAGTGTCTATTTACACTAAGTGCAAATAGCCCGTCTTGTTGGCAAAGGCTATTTACACTAACTCCGTCTACTAACGTGTGATTGGGTTAGTCAACACTAAAAAAAAGATGCTGCTTCAGCATCCGTTTCAGTGGTGTAGATGGTAAGGCACATGCTTTTTGACGCGATCGACCGAGTTCAAGACCGCCTTTTGCCGAACTTTTTTTCTCCCTTTTCAAAACTCATGTTGCAACAGAAAGGCATTTATTTGCAATAAAAATAAAGGAAATAATCAAAAAGTTGAAAATAAAAGTATCAGGTAGGGTTAGGGTAGGTGTAGGGAGGGCTTTATTGTCCTTATAAGGTGGCATCCATTTAATAATTTGAATTAAAACTATAATTTACACTCAATACCTTATTACCGCATACTGTTTTATAATGTACTACAATACTGAGGTGCAGATAATTGCCACTATTTGCAATAAGTAGTATAAATAGCAGAAAATCTTGCTATTTTAACAGTGTAAATAGAATCTATAGCTATTTGCACTTAGTGTAAATAGCATACCGTTAAAAAAATACTGTTAATTGCACTTAGTGTAAGTAGGATCTAATTGCTATTTACACTGAATGTAAATAGCATCTATCGCTATTTACATTTAGTGCATAGCCGCTGCCTATTGTTTATGTTATTATGTTTTCATTCATTGTTTTCATACATTTTCATACATTAAATTCATTTTTTACCTTTTAATGTTACTCTCCACACTCATTGGTTGAGCCACTGTGGTTGTGTCAAGCCACAATTTTGACAGAACCGCAGTGTTTGGGGGAAATTATCTGACAAATCTTTTAGAGTTATCTTTGCACATTGAACAGGGGAAAAAATTTTTTCATAAAATTCACAGCATCACACATTCTAGTGTAACAGAGGCCAGCTGTGCGGTTAAACCTCACTTCCCTGATCTCAAGAGGCGCACTAGTGACTGACGCTCGAGGCTGCAGTCTTTAGCAGCCTTGTTAGCACACCCAACTTCCATGCCAGAAACGCCTGTGCAAATTCCACTCGGAACAAGTGAGAGGAGTAGAAGCCGGAGGGGTTACATGTTCACCACTCACTGATGACTCCTCTATATTCACAGAATAAACAACAAGAATAAGTGCAGATATCTTATGTTTTGTTTTGTTTTTTTCCACCATGCACCTCAGCAAACCAAAATCCTACTCAATGAGTTTATTATTTATTTCTACCATTACTTTATTAAACTGTGGAAAACATAGGCCTATTCAGATTCTGTGGTTTCAAATGCTAATAAGTTATTGACTGACCGCTGTGTCTCTATTTTCTCTTGAAATATTACATTAAGGGTTATGATTATGAGGCTGATTATGGCCACGTGGATGATCTCAATGTGTATGGAAATATCTGATGAACAAAACAAGGATCAACATTGTGTTTTTCTTTAATGCTCAAAATAAATACAGAAGATTGTATACTATCAGAAATATTGGCAGAGTCTGTTTTTCAGTCTGTAGCGTGTATTGACTTTATCGATTTTATTAATGTTGTTATCTCTGCTCTACTCTGCCATTTATCTACACTTGCAGCATAGAGCACATTAGTAGAAATCAAAATGGCATCCATTCTAGCATTTTATTATTTATATACTAATCTATATAAGCATCACGTGCTTTACATCACCCATAATAATTTGCATTTGTTCCAGGCATTAATAGACCAAAGGCTATGTGTTAGGAGTCAGTATCTTTTAATAGCTGCTAACTTTCGGTTGCAGTCACAGACTCTACAGCAGCACTGCATGCTTGCACAGGCTTTAGGATTGTGAATGAATTTGCCAGAGAAGAAACGCAACATGTTTCAGTCACATTCACCACACTTCCCAATGGATCATCAAAATACAGTTTACTTCTCAAAATTTCCAATACATTTTTAATTGACTATGATGCTGTACAAACCTGTACAGAATCATAGATGTTAACATAAAATGCAATCAACATAAAACTTAATTTGCACATCTTCTCATTCACTTGAATATCCTGTTAATGCCTTTATGAATCATCAGAGGTCAAAGGTCAACTGCAGTAATTAATTCAAACTGTAAGTACATTTTACCCCAGAAACCAGATGTAATAACTAGCTGTGTTACGTGTTAAGTTCAGTTTGGTGTTTGTACATTGTTTTTAAATGTACCACTTCTTAACAGTCTCTTGTCAGAGTCGCAAATTGTAGCGTTCAGGAAATACTATTTTTGACTGCGGTGTCACAACATAAGCGTCTTTATGTGATGAGCTCTGACAAGATCAAGGAAATATTTTTCATCCTGGTGGGTGTGGAGAACACTTTTCTGAAAAATATGCTTCTCCTTTTTCTCACTTCTCATATTTTGCTCTTCTTTGTAGAAGGTTCTTATTTATTCCTCTACAGAGGACAACTGAGAAGGTAGGAATGAAAAATAAAATTGTTACATTAAAGTGCTTTAGAAGAAGACTGAAGGGAGAAAAAATGTATTATTTCATTATTATTATTAAATACATTATTGTGAAAACTACAATGTAAGTGATAAACCGTTTTTCTGGAAGTTCACCCATTATTGACATTTAACTTTGGTTTTTGTTTATGTATTGACCCAGGAACATGAGCGCACCACTTTTGCTTCATTTACTTTTCCAAGGTACATTGTCTGTTGTCCTCTTTTAGGTGTGTTTTGGGCATGTTCTGTCACAATAAATGTTTGTATACATTTATTAATGTAGTTTAATAGAAATTTTCACATTAGGCTACTCAATTATGAAATACCAAAATCATATCGAAATAATAGGCTACAATTTCACACACACACAGGGACAACTTTATTCACAGCAGTCAAAAAAGCCTACCATCTGCCTTACACTCACAAGATCAGTCATATGTTTTATTCCGTGATAAAATAATATGAAGCTATAAAACAGACACTAATATTCTCAGTTTAATCAACTTTTTGAAAAAAAAAATAAAAAAAATGAAACCCATAAGTCATTGTGCAGAAGCATTAGCCTGTACAGTGTAAATTGTGTCTGTGTGGCATTTCGAGGGTGAGTTGTCAAGGGTAGGAATTTTATGTCAAGTTGGCGGAGGTAAAGGACTACAGATCAAGATGGAGGCTCTCTAAAAACTACAACATCCAGATCACCTGCCAATGAAGCCTAGACAGACAAACAAATGCTGTATAATTGACAAGTTGACTGTGATTAAAACCAAACTCTGTCACATCATTGTCACGTCATTTAAATCTAGACTCTACTTAAATATAGATATTGCTTTTTTTTTCTTGGACAATATGGAAAGAATGTTATTTCTAATCACAGTATAAAATGATAATTGACACATGCCTATTGCATTTTATGATTAATTTAATACATTTATCATACTATACACCAAATCAGCAATGACACGATTTAACAATCATATAAAACAGCCAAACATCTTTACACTAAATGTTTACAGTAGTCACATAAGCTGAATCTACTACTGACACTTATGAAATGTACAAAGTTTAGTGTATTATAGTGTGCAATACTAACAGAAAACAATATGGGACAAATGAAAGGCTAAAATTTCCAGTCTAAATAAACATGTAATGACTCCAGCTGTTGTCCCACAGGTGTTCTGCTCTATGTTGCTTTTGGATGGGAAGTGAGAATGCCAAAAGACATTCACGGCCTCAAAGGTTCCTGTTTGGTCATACCATGTTCTTTCAGCTACACATCAAACCCACCCACAAACCCACGAAGAGTTGTGTGGTATCAGTATGTCTCTAAAGGTTATCCTTTAGTTTACGATCCATTGAATCCAAATGCTGTCATTGAGAAGTTCAGAGGGAAAACTGATTTATATGTAAACTCAAGTTGGGATTGCAGTCTGTTGATCAAGAACCTGGAACAGTCCCACCATGGGGAAAAATTATATGCATGGATTGACCCTGAAAATGTTGGATGGCGCACATACAAATTTTATGATGTCACCTCTACAATCCTTGTCAAAGGTTTGTAAATACTTTTTTCTTTCTTTAACTCATGATCTAATTATTGTTGCCTAATTGTAACATTTCTGCTATTTGTAGCAAGTCCACAGCTGCCCACCATCAAAATTTTTGGAGGTGAAAGGACAGGTGATGCCATCACAGTAGAATGTTCAACTTTCCACACGTGTCCATACAGCAAACCAAACATCACACTGAACGGTATAGAAGGATCTGATCAAATAGACAATGAGCATATTAAAGATGGTCTGTGGAAAATCACTCTGACATGCACAGGTGTCGTAAAAACAGAACATTCAACTATTAAGTGTTCAGTAACACATTATGGTGGCATAACAGTGACAACTACAAAAGATAAAAATGCCAAATGTGAGTAAACACAAACATGAACTGCTTTGTGTGATATTAGCTGTAAGTTCAGTTAAAATGCTACAGTTGGACCTATTACAAGATTTCTGTTCAATTTCAGGTATTCATCATAACATAACGATTGAGCCTGAACTGGCAGACTTCACAGAAGGCGTCACAAAGAACTTCACTTGTACCATCTACCATTCCTGCCAGAACGAGAATCCAAACATCACATGGAACTATGAGAACATGCAGGTCTCAGAGTGGAACAAAACACTTTCTGGTTTAGATCAGATCACTTATTCCAACATAATCTTTCTGGGTGCAAAAGAAGACCATGGGAAGAAACTGATATGTGCTGCAAAATTTTCTGGAAGAGACATTACGGCATTTGTTGTCTTAAATGTGCAAAGTGAGTAATTTATTAGCATTTTGTCCCACCCATATATCATAATTTATATGGTTTTATCTTGTGAATCCAATCCAGAAAAGAAGCCAGCCTGGTCCCATGGCATAAACGTACCTGGGGGCACTTTTTAGCGAGACGCGAAATACGTACCAATAAGTACATATCACTGCAGTTTCCAAAAGAAATGAACACTAGAGGCAGTAAAACTCCGACACCTTTTATTACTTTTCACACAAATTTACAGAGTTTCGATTAATAAAGCGTAATTTTTGCACAATTACTTGAAGAATATCACGTTATGACTTCAAAACAATATTAATATGCTGGGAGATTTGAAAACTGATGCTTTTGAACGTTAGCATCACACATCCAGCTTCATATATTCTGAACCACCGCAATATGTACCTGAAGCACCATAATAAAAACACAGCAAAACGTACCTATATCAACGTAATAAAAACTTGCCAGGGTTAAGTACTGAACCCGTGTTTTAGCACCACTCAGTGGACATTTCTCTTTGAAACTGTGGCAAAACCTGCAGTAAGGTATGTAAAAATGGTCTCCCTAAAAAGTTTTTGTCCTGTAGATCATGCTTACACCATTGCCTTGCCTTTTAGATAAATTGTCATATCAATTTTAATATCAGTTGTGTGCTAAAAATAATGATTATTTTTTACCCGCCTTTCCATCATGAAGCAGACCCAGTGTTCATTGGACTGAAGACTATTGGTCTTTACATCCTAACGCCCTCACTTGTGTTCCTTCTGGCTTGTATCCTTGCTGGAGTCATCATACACAAGAAGCAACAAAGGTAACTCTTTGTTTATGTTTCTTTAAGCCAGGTGGTCTCAAATTGAACTTCATTGTACATGAACTAAAATATGCTTACTCCTGATTTTGATAAATGTGTTGTAAATGAAATGAGAAGATGATATTCAAAGACTTGTCTCTTTCTGTCTATTTCCGTGAACTTATCCATTTATAGCTTCACACTTCAACAAAGGCTAATTAGATATTCTGAGAACAAAGCAGATGATGACTAATACAAGTTGTCATACCACTTACCACATTTGGCTGTGTAGATAGATGTTCATTGGATGATATAAAGAAAGCAATGCTTATGTAATTGGAATATAATTTTTATGCATTTGCTGTCTTTGATGCTTGATTATATGATCTTTAATTATCTGTAACTTCATTTAAAAGTTATTTAAAATATGTTGGAGCTGTCAGCAATTAAACACATTAAACTTGAGGTCAAATTACAGGAAATAAAGTAGAAATGAAACAAAAGATTATTAAAACTTACAGCATGATCTTCTTTTAACATAACATCTGTTCTCAGGTCAAAAGATGCAAGTACAGAGTCAGGAAAAAGGGCTTTCTCCAAACCTCGAATGCCATCACCAAAGAGGTACAGCAACTTTGAACCACATATAAGTCTCTAATAAGTGGATGTTCAGTCTTTTACATTTTTCAAAAGTAACAAAATATACTTGGTATTTAAATGAAATAACAAGAATGTGTATTTTCCCCCATGCTCCTCAGTGATCCAAAATCCCACTCAGTGAGTATATAGTTTATTTCTGATATTACTGTGTTACGCTCTAGAAATAGATTATTTGACAAATTCTTACTAAAATTACTGATGTCTGGCTTTGTACTTTCTTGATATATTCCATAAGGATTATGATTATGAAGCTGATTACATCAACACGGATGAAGGCAACATCTATGGAAATGTCTGACGAAAAAGCTACGTCAAAACCAAAATGGGTTCCACTGTAGCATTTTTAAAAAGATCAACAATGTCAGACTTCATTAATAATAAAATATTTGCCATGCATATTGTTTAGCATCAAGATATTATGCCTTCCAATACAATACTTTACATACTTCTATAATATATGCATTTATCTTTGGAATATAAAATCCTTTGGGCAGGTTGGTTGAGCAAACAACTGCTCTGAAGTATCACTCTGAATAACCCTGGGCTACAAAACCAGTCTTAAGTTGCACAGCTATATTAGCAATAGCCAAAAATACACTGTATAGGTCAAAATTATCAATTTTTCTTTTATGCCAAAAATCATTAGGATATTAAATAAAGATCATGTTCCATGAAGATATTTTGTAAATTTCCTACTGCAAATATATATATATATATATATATATATATATATATATATATATCAAAACTTAATTTTTGATTAGTAATATGCATTGCTATGGACTTAATTTGGACAACTTTATAGGCGATTTTCTCAATATTTTGATTTTTTTGCACCCTCAGATTACAGATTTTCAAACAGTTGTATACTGGCCAAATGTTGTCCTAAAGCTTATTTATTCAACTTTCAGGTGATGTATAAATCTCAATTTAAAAAAGCTGACCATTATGACTGGTTTTGTGGTCCAGGGTCACATATGTAAATTATGCTAAGTATTAACAATTTCTCAACTACTTTTGTATATGACTATTAAATATTATTCAATTATATTATTGTGTCCAATTAAAGTTTCATATTAAAATATTTTATTTGTGAACAATTATTTGCTTCTCATATTACAACAAACTTGTGGCGTAATTCCTTCCTGAAATTACTGAGCTCAGGAGACCTTTTTTTTTTAATTCACAGTTTTATGCAATCAGTCAAATGTTCTCAGCTTGGCAGTTCAGCAGTGGCAAATACAAATGTTTAATGAAATTACAAAGCTATATTGTTGCATTTCACACAATGTAGAGAAAATAAAATTTTCACACCATTTTTGGCAAATTTCCACTCAAGAATTGATCACACAAATATGTGGTACATTGATACATAATGAAACATTATTAATTATATTTATGAATATTATACTAATGCAATAGCAACTCACTGCAAATAAAAAAATGGAGTAGAAGGCACACTTATAAAATCATAATTTATACAATATTTTCACTTTCAAATAACTTTATAGACCAATATTATAACTACAGATTAAGGATATAATATTTAAATTGGAAACTTCTTGTGTTTATGCTTTAATGGCTGAATATTCAGTTCTGTCCTCATCATCAGAGCTTGAACTGCTTGAACTCTTCTGGTTATGTTTGGGATCTTTAACAGCAGGCTTGGCAGCACAAGACACAGTGGAGTAATTGACTTCATCTTCTTCACTGGTATCAGAATCCCAGTCCATATGTGTGATTGGAAGTTTTGGCACACGTGCAGAAGAAACATTCTCATAATCTGGATTTTCCGACTGGGAATTCTAGGAAGAGGAAGAAATAATACGATGTTCTCAATACACAGTTGAATAAAAAGCACTCCATACAATTTCTGGTTTATCCTTATTGTGAACATCTTATTTTGAGCGTGTTTGTTCTGTAGACATATGGTAACACAATACAACTATTCTGAATAGAATAAAATTATGTAATATATTTTTATTTTAAAATAACAAAATTTAAATGATGAGCAATTAGTCTAATAATCCTGTGAGATTTTTGTTTGGACAAGGAGTCTGACAACAGCCAGTGCTCCACACAGAGATCTGATCTGATCATCATCCAGTCTGTCTGGAATGACATGAAGAAACAGAACAAACTGAGACAGACTAAATCCAGATGAACTGTGGCAACGTCTCCAAGATGCATCAAGAAACCTACCCGCAAAGCTACAGTTTTAGGCACTTGTGTAAAAATGCTGTAAAATGAGGATGCTGTTAAAAATAATGTCATAAATAGATTTTCTTTATCAGTTAACTTCTATTAACTAAATTAAATCAACATTTAGTGTGACCAGGGCCAGCCCAAGCCTTTATGGGGCCCTAAGCAGAATTTTATTTGGGGGGCCCTCGGTGCCGCCAGTATGACTGGTTATTGTCAAAGCTTGATTATTCACACACTATAAATCTAACACACCCATTATCAGTTTTGTTTGTTGTAGATGTGTTGCTTACATCATTGTCTGCTTGCATGTTTTTACCCTGATTTTTAATTGTAACAGTAGCAAACTTACAACAGTTGTCAGGTGTTAATTTTCAAGTCTTCACAGACAGGGCTTAGACTAAGCCAGGATTAAGCCATAGATCAATTAGGACATTTAAGTGATTTTTATAAATATGCCTTAGAAAAAAGCATTACTGGTGTTCATCTTAAGACAAAACAAAGGCACTGACATGCTTTAAGATCAGTCAATGCAAGTTTCTTTCAGTTGAAATAGCTCAGATTTACATTTTAGTCTAGGACTAGGCTTAAGCCTTGTCTGTGAAACAAGAAACCAGGGGTTAAAGTATTAAGTGGCATACTTAGGCCCGGTTTCATAGACGGGGCTTAGACTAAGCCAGGATTAGTCCATAGTTCAATTAGGACATTTAAGTCATTTAAACACGTGCTTAGAAAAAAACATTACTGATGTGCATCTTGAGACAAAACAAAGGCACTGATATATTTTAAGATCAGTCAGTGCAAGTTTATTTCAGTTGAAACAGCTCAGACTTACATTTTAGTCTAGGACTAGACTTAAGCCTTGTCTGTGAAACCGGGGGTTAATGTGCTGAAAAGTAGCTAAATAAACCAGCAGACAATGCATTTACAGAACAGAATGTTATTTTAACAACACAAATATTAATCGAAGTTGTACTTTTATTACAAGTCATACTTTTTTATAATAAATATTAAACACAACAGAGAGCATCTGTACATATAAAACAACAACTCTTAATTTATATCTAGCTAATTGAGGCATAATGATATTGGAATATAATAGCAAAGACGCAAAATGTAGGCTGAGGTAAATAATGTTAAGCTGTTATCAGCTTATGAAACAGAAGCTTATTTTTTATTACAAAAATATTTACCCAGGAAAGTAATTTTTACTGATCTGACCAGGGGTGCATTTCCCAAAAGCAACTATGGTCGCAAGTTCTGTCGTTACAAATAGAGTTCAGTGGAAATAACGACCATAGTTAGCTAACAATGGTTTTGAGAAACGCACAAAACCCCCATGTTGAATTTGTCCCCCCTCCACCCCCAAAACACGATCGATTTTAACCCTTTGACGCGCCGCGCTTTAGCTGGCGCTGAACCAGAGAAAGACGAGCTCATAAAAAGAAAGACGCGCTCTGTGCTTTTCATATTTCATAACTGTTCAGTGTTTTCAACCAAATACAGTTTATTTTAGGTTTCAGACATTTAAATACACTTCAGTTAAGTAAAAAAAAAAAAAAAAAGACATTTAGTTTGTTAAATAGGCTACACGCTGATTTCTATGGAAAGCGGCAATAATAATCATTTCAATTAATGGACGACATGTTTTATTCCTATCAAATACACATTGTGTAGGTTACTATAAAGTTTACTCTGTTTTTCTCCCAGCTAACTGACCACTTACTTTCATGTATCTCGGGAGAAATAGGTGAATTTACGTGATGTTAATCCGACAGATCCACACGGCAGCGGCGCATATTATCAACATGCTCATTATTGTGCCTGCATGACACGTCGCTATGGAAATAATAAAATATGTATAGAATATTGAATTATTTAATATTGCACCTTTGTATAATTACCACTGTCCATTGACATATATCACGAATATAAAATAAAATAAAATAAATGGTAATTTCATGTAGACTACTCTTGGGGGCCCTCTGGTGGCCACGGGGGCCCTAAGCAGCCGCTTAGTTCGCTTATGCCTTGGGCCGGCTCTGAGTGTGACCATCCTTTGCGTTTAAAGCAGCTTTTGCCGTAGGTGCACTTGCGCATAGTTTTTCAGGTTTGCAGGTAAGTTTATACCTGTACATACAAAACTGTCTTTTGTAATATACCTGTACATACAATTGTCAATTTGTATATTGTTATTCCCTATTTAATTGTTCTATTTTTTATTCTTCTTTTATTATCTGTGTTTTTGTTCTGTCACTGTCATTCTGTTGCACTGTGGAAGCTTCTGTCACGAAAATAAATTCATCCTTGCAGAGAAGCAGAGCCAGAAACAGTTTTATTTTTCAACCGCTAGAGGGCCACAAACTACACGTTGTAACTTTTAATATTCTGATATATTCTGAAGTCTTACCGTTGTCTGTTTATTTTTTGACACCATAGCGTAGACTGTTGATCCTTCAGGTCCTCTAAAATCACAATCATAGATTTAAAAGCATCATTAGTGCATCTGTCATATATTTACATGAGTATTGAAATTATGTTTGTTTGTTTTTTTCCGATTTCATAATCAAATTTATAATTTACGTTTAATTCTGACTTTAATATTCCTTATCTGCGTTACCTTTTTTCTGGCTCATTTTGCCCCTTGAAATCAAGAGTGACATAGTTTAGGGTAGATGTAGCTGCACCATTGTCCATATATCCAGTTTTTTGTTGTTTTGGGGACTGTCTTGTCTGTAACAAAAAAGTAACAAAAAAACTTGCTAAGCATAAATACGTCAGTTGATTGTGATACTGAAAATTCAATAAAAGATCAACATTCTCTCACCTGTTTCATTTGTGGCAGTTTAATAGCAGAATACACTGTGTGGATATCAGATTTCGGCCTTAAGAGAATAAAAAAATGAATTAATTTCATTACAAAAAGGGAAGTGGTGTGTGGCCAAGTATGGTGACCCATACTCAGAGTTTGTGCTCTGCATTTAACCCATCCAAGTGCATGCACACAGTAGAACGTACACCCAGAGTAGTGGGCAGCCAATGCTGTGGCACCTGGGGAGCAGTTGGGGGTTGGGTGCCTTGCTCAAGCGTCTCACCTCAGTCGTGGTATTCTCTCGAGGGTGGAGAGAGTGCTGGTTATTCACTCCCCCCACCTACAATCCCTGCTGGACCTGAGACTCGAACCCACAACTTTTGGGTTACAAGTCCAACTCTCTATCCATTAGGCCACGACTACCCTGGCCACAACTACCAAAAAGGGGATGTCTCCATCAGTTCTGCTGCTATTACCTTGGATTAAGGTCCTGTGCTCGTGTAGGATCTTGGGAATTGGGTGTCGGACGTGATTGATGAATCCTTCCATAACCTGGATCATGAATGCCCTCCACTGTCAGATCCTCCTGGGTATTATTACGTGATCTCTAAGTGTTTAAATATTCCAAACAAAACAGAATTTATCTCTTATTAAGCAAACAGATATATTTCATTGTTTAAAAAAAAAAGCACATTAAGGTGATTTCGATATTATACTGTAAGCAGCCCAGCTGCGAAACAAACAGAAGTAAAATAACCAATAATAGTAAGTTTGTCAGTGTAGAAGAGCGTGACAGGAATACTGGAAAAAAGCACAATGGATTATCTGCTCCACTCTGCTGATCTGATCTTGCCTTGATGATTGTCCTGTAAAATAACAAGCACAACAATTGGAATAACTGACAACCTCAAACTCAACAACTAATAGGACTACTAATATGCAGATAAACTAATAAATGACACAAGCTTATTTAGTTACATTTTTTACTTAAATAACATCTATAAAAAGAAAGAGGAATTCACCTGCGTATCAGAAAGATGGCAATAACAATGAGAATCAGCAGGAGAATGATGGGTAAGATGATCTGGTAGAACACCGTAAGAGAGTTATCTAAATTAAAAGAGGTTTGGGAAGAGATCATGACATTGTTTTTTTTAAAACTCAACCCTGCATGACTTAATGTAACCCAAATTCATGAATTAGCCCAGTTAACCACTTAAAGAACTACAAAATGCTGAAGAATTTGGCTTTAGTCATGCATTTACAATGTGCATTTTACCCTTTTTTTTTTAAAGAGGGCAGTATGAAATATGGTTAATATATTACACTCCAAATTCAAAATATTGCACAAAGGAGTTTCTTCTGCCCCCTCCTCCTAAGACATGATGCTTACGCCGGTTGCCAGATTGAGGACGTGCAACAGGGACGAGCCCTACACTGTAATTTGATGAGTTGATTTATCAGTGTTTTAACATGTCTCTCGTCATACAGTACAGATTTTTAGATGGATAACGAGGCATATTAAGTCGGGTAGAATCTCTAACCCAGTTTGTTTGCTGGCTTCCATGGCCACAATATGCTGTGTTTTCCACCAACTGGCAACCTGGAGTGTTTAATTGGCAGGGGGGCGGAATCACACATTTCAAAGTAGAATAACTGGCTGTAGCATTGTTTTTCAGAGAAACAAGTATGTGAACTTAGCATGTTTCCTAAATATCTTCAAACATAATGGTATTTTCATGGTTTCATAAACATTTCATTAAGGTTTCACGGAATGATATGCAGAAAATTATCCCACACCCTAAAAGATATCATGAAATTTTAGGTAAATATTAGGTAAATAAAAAGCTGCAGAACGAGGGCCATGTCTACAGTCTTGCAGAAGAATAGAATAACTAAATGCAGATAATTTGATAAATGAGTTATGAGTGTTATTTCATACTCACTGCCTATAAATAACATGATGGTTTTGGATCGTGATTTTCGTATATCATTGGTTGCTGTACAGTAATACGTTCCTGGGTTCTGAGGCTGAACAGTGAAGTTCTGGTGATGTGACAGTACAGTTGTGTTGTCCTCCTCTCTGTACCATTTGTAGTCAGTGGCGGGAGGATACGCATCTGCACTGCAGGTCAGATAGACTGGAATCTCCCAGTTCCACTGAGTTAAAGTTGTCATGTTATGGACTATATTTATATTTGGAGCATCTATAGAAAACAAGCAAACAGACGCGAATATTCATAACATTAGATAGATGGAAAACACTGATTATGTGATTTATTGTTATACTGAAATTGAAAGTCATGGCAGACAACAAATTTGGACAGTGTAATATTAACCAATCTCTTGACAAAGTCATTCATTAGACTACCTAAACTAATCAGAAACATTTGACAATCTTATATCTGTCAGAAAAGTCAAATTCCAAAAAAAAAATGAAAAAGCATTTTTGCCTCTAAAAGCTGAATTGTGTCAAATAACTAGTAGAAAAGAGTACTCACATTTCACCTTGATATCTACAGAAGGGGATTCTGTTTTTCCAATGGAATTATGAGCAATACAGACATACTGACCAGAGTCAGAGATTTTCAGAGAAAGAAAGCGTAGTCTCTGTTCAACTGTCTTTAACTGGCCATTGAAGCGTTTCTTCCACTCATATGAGGATAGAGCAGGATTGGCACGAGCCTCACATGTAAGGTTCAGTTCACTCCCAAATGTTTGTTCTCCTTTAACACTTACAGTCACATTTTTGGGTACATCTATATACAAATGATATATAAGACGATGAAATCCAAATTATTTAAACAAAGTTATGCTCAAAGTCCTATTAATCAGTTTGGTCACTTTCAAATAAAATTGAAGCTTCTCATGTCCCTCAAAAGTCCTTCAAACATCTTTTTAAATAAATAAAAAATGTGATTATTACTTACACAACACATTTAGCTGTTGTTTAATCTCTTCTTTTCCCTCTTGATTTTCTGCTTTGCATGTGTACGGTCCTGCATCTGACTCTGCGACATTCAAGTAGGCAGTCAGCATGTTTTCAGATGCAGTGCTGTTCCCTCGATTGTTCTGAATATATCTCAGATCACCCTGAGGTCCTGTCACTGTGAGGTCTGACTCAGGAAAGCTTTGAACCGTGCAGATAATAGAGATCACTTCAAACTCTCTCACTTCCGTCTTCATGATCAAACTGAGATTAGATGGAGGATCTGCAGAGTTCAAAAGAAAAATTGATAAAATGATTTGGAAATTTGTGAAATAATTGACTTTGATTAGTTAAGATTTGTATTTTAGAGTAAAACAGACTTACAAAGCACATCAACTTTAATGGTGTGTGATCTTGTACCAACAGTGTTGGTAACATCACATGAGTACTGCCCTGCATGTTGAACGGTCATGTTCTTAATGTTTAACTGTCCAGTTTCCATTGATAACGGGACAAAAGACAGTCCAGGTGTGTGCTTCCATGTGTACATGCGTGGCAGAGGGTAAGCATCAGCCGAGCATGTCAAAGTCAGTGGAGTGCCCACTTTTACAGAAGTTGTGCCCTCTATTTTGATGTTTCTTGGTGAATCTTTGAGAAACAAGAAAAGTGTAAATTTAGAAGAGTACTATCACACTCAGTATAATATAATAAAATATTCTTGCAGATTTTGGTAGAAATATGTAATTATAATTAATTTATGTGAAGGGCATCTAAGATGCTTTTTGATCATTAATATTTACATCATTTTGCAGAAAATTCCAAAATGAGCAATACTAAAACAAGAGATTCATCACAACTTCAAGGTAACACATATATTAGTTTAGAGATTGATTTTATATTTAATATATATTTAATCAAGAACATAAGCATGTTATTAGTAAAAATGAAAATAGCAATACTTACACTTTACAAATACTGTAATTGTATTTGACTCTGCTGCTTCAATACCATTATTGGCCTCGCAATGGTAAGATCCTCTATTATCTGCTGTCACATTAATGATGGTTAATGTCTCACTGGTTTGTTGTAGCACCTGGTAGTTATTGTACCATGTAAACTGCTTGACTGTTGGGTTACTTTTCTTCACTGAACAATTAAGTGTTAGTTTGTCTCCCTCTTTGAGATCAATAATGCTGCCCTGAGGTTCCACTGTGACCTCTTTTGGACCATCTGAAAGCACAGGAAATGCATGATTACAAGAAAGAATTATTAGAGTAATATTTAAAAATGATTTGAGCAGATGATTTATTCTGGTTGGTTTTTCTTCATCTGTTTACATAAAATATACAAACTTACATTTCACATCGATTATAATGATATTTGATTTATTTGCTCCATGCTTGTTATTAGCTTCACAGTAATATTCCCCACTGTCTTCTGGATTCACATTAATTAGTTTCAAGTCAGACTTTTGTTGAGAGTTTTCTATTTTTATTCTTTTTTTGAACCATGTGAAGCTGACATCAGGACGACCTCTGCTGGTGCAGGAGAGAGTGACAGAATCTCCCTCCTTTACATCCTCAGAGCTCACTGCTGCTTTTGTCTCTTTAGGTGCATCTAGATAAGAAAAAGAGATGAAGTGGACACCTGGAGTGAATAATGTTCAGTGTACAGTAAATATACAGTGTTTGTTCATGAACACATGATGTACACACTCACATTCCACAGACAGTGTGATATTCTTGATCTGCCAGCTATCCTCACTGTTTGCTGGGTGACAAGACAGAGTCCTGTTGTCATCTTTCCATGTCGCTTTGAGCTTCAATTTGGTGACCTTTCTGCCTTCATTTCCCTCTTCTGTCTCTATAATCGTATCAGTTGACAAGGAGGATGTCCATTCTTGATTTTGTTCTGATGTGTGGACAAGCCACTCAGGATAACTGCAGGAACCAGATGTGGAACAGCAAACAGTGAACTCTTCTGACTCTTGGAGTGGATTCTTCAGCTCTGATTGTTCAATGTGCACCTCACAATGATTGTCTAGAATAAGGAGTGAGAACAGGTGATCCAGAACCCTTACATTTTCTCCAACAAAGAAATATATTGAAATCTTGCAATGTCAAGTTCTGTGAAAGTCAGAATTGTGAGATATAAACTCACAGTTCTGAAAAGAAAAGCACAATTTCTGATAAATAAACTTGTAAATGTTGTAACTGTGAGATAAAATCAGAATTATGAGTTAAAAGTCACAATTGTTTAATTCCTGTTATTCTGACAAAATTGGACTTTTTCCCACTATTGCAAGTTTATATCACATAGTTCAGAATTTTCTTCTCAGAATTGTGAGTTTATATCTTGTAATTCTGAATTTATATCTTGCAACTCAGAATTGTTGGAAAAAAAGACAGATTTGTGAAATATAAACTCAAGAAATCAAGAAAAAAGTCAGAATTGTGAGATAAAAATTTGCAATTACCTTTTTAATTTTACTATTCCATAGCAGAAATAAGGTTCAATAATTATCAAAACTATAATCAAAAAATGGAAATTATTCACCCCACCCTCATGTTGTTCAGTTCTTTTTTAAAATGTATTTCTTAGTAAAACATACAAAAAGTTCCAAAAGTGACAAAAATCAAGGACTTTTGCACAATATTCTTCTGAATATTCTCACTGATGATCTACTCTGTTTTATTTGTGTGATTAAAAGGCATGTTTATTCATATTTGCAGAATTGTGATTGATTATGAGACACACGAGAACTAGTGGCATCTTCATAAAGACTTCAAATATAGTGTCGGGTCATAGGAACTATTTTATTATTTGCTAAGTGTAATTTTTGGAGCCCCTGGTCACATTCAGTTTCATCGTTTAAAAAACAGCAGCATGGTCACCGCCAGTGGCCTCATGGGCAGTTTGCCAACATACAGCGCCATTGTGCTTTGGGCATCGCGAGTTTGAGTCGTGGCTCGTGGGCTCGTGGGCCTCCCCTTCCCCCTCCCCCTCCCCTCCCCTCCCCTCTTCACTTCCTGTCCTATCATTTTAAAGGCTAAAAGGCAATAAAATCTTTAAAAAAATAAAAAATAAATAAAAAACAGCAGCATGAACTTTTTGAAAAACATTTCATATTTCCACAGATGAAAGAAATAAATGAGGGTGAATGAGGGTGACTAAATGATGACACTTTTTTTTTATAAGAAAACAGCCTTTATCACAGCATCAAATGAATCCCATTCAATACATTTTTGCTCACCTTTAACACTGAGAGACAGAGCTTTACTCATGAACCTTGTCTTTGAACCAATAAATCTAAAGCTGTAGTTTCCACTGTCTGTCTTTTGCAGATTGGTGATTCTTAAATCACATTTTATCCAGTCGTTTTGGTTTTCATATGATGTTGCATAAGTGATGTATTCCACTCTGCTGGAGTAATCCGGAGACTGGGGTCGTTCTTTTGTGTTACTGTATACAATAGTCCCGGTAAACGTCATTTCTTTTAAATAAATTGGATCTTTAAACCACAGCAGTGTATATGTTTCATCCTTTGGTTTTTTGTAAGCACAGGGGATGGTCACAGATGACCCTTCATATGTTGTTACTGTTTTTTCAGGCACTTTTATTAGCTCTCCATTTGAGCCAGTGCTGGAGCCCACAAGAAGAACTGCAGGAAAACCTAATAAATATATGCAATAAATTAGCATAATCATTTACAGAAATCAGCATTCAGTATATAATTCAGACAATACACACCAAACAGAAGTAGAGGAATCCCTGCAGGAACCATCATTCTGTCTGCTGCTAATGAAATAAAGACAGTTAGTTATATTATTCTGTTGAGCTCCAGTTTCTTCAGAAGAAACCCTGACAGCACTTTTGGTTCTTGTCGTTGTGTGTGGGTGAATGTGTGTATTTTTGTAGTCACAGCTGTTAATGAGTCAGTCTGTTTCTCCTTCCTTTTTTTTGTTCATCATTGCATGTCAAAAGTGTCATTTTGGCAACATACAATTTGGTAATTATTTATAATTGTTTTCTGTGTGTGTTTAAAAAAAAAAAAAATATTCAGCCTGCAATTACAGTAGTGAACAAATCAGGCATACTGCCCCATAAAGCTAAATCATTTTTTGATGTAATAACTGACACCTATTTTTTTCCAAAAAAAGTCTTGCATATTAGAACTTGCTGATGACACCATTAATATTTCTCAGACAATATTTTCACACTATAATGACACATTCCCATGCCAAAATGTTTTGTTTGAAGAAGCACAGTGCTTGTCATGCATGAGCTTTACATTTCAACTGATTATGTTAGTAATCTGACAACTACCAAATGTGTTTTTACCGCAGTAAAAAAAAGAAAGAAAGTTAAAAATCTCTTACCTTCAAATCGAATCCGTTGTTCTCAATGGGCGTCTTAAAAACGTTCAAACCGAGAAACAAAAGGAGAACTTCACCCAAGTGCATTTCTAACTCATCATATTTGCATAGTTAAACTTACAGACATAAAAGAAATAGGCAAAAAGCACACATTCCTGGTAGAGATAAAGAGATATGTTAATTATGTCATCTAAGCGTGAAGCTCACTTCCTGTGGCAGTGGTTAGTTCTGTCAAAACTATTCAGAAAATAAAACCCCCTCTAATGGAGGTGTTTAACCTGCTGCTATCAGCAGACTAATTCTGCAGCAGGAAAAAGTAAACATGAGAGTCGTTCAGGATGTGTTTATGACCATGAATAAGAGGATATACTATAATCTAACAATTTACTGACTGACCAAACCACATTGTACATAGGCCTACGTATTATTTCTAAGATGATTTCTACTTTTAAGGAAATGGAAAGAATGCTGTATTTTTAAAATAATTATACACTGTTTGTTGATGTTGTGCCTTTATATATGTCACACTAATAGTCCAGCATCAAAGAAATTCAAAGGTGATCTCTCATTAAAAAGCTTCAAGAGATCATCATCATAGAACACAACAAGAGAGACACTGAAAAAAATGATCAAAACATATTCAAACACCAGTGAAGAGATGAAATCATCCCACATTTTCATGCAGATATTGTGGACTTACGGAAGTGCAAAGGTGAATTAACAGCCGAAGTTGCAGAACAGGCAAGTGCTAAAGCTCATTCGCAAAGCAGAATAGTTGAAGAAGAGCACTACAATCAAAGGTGGTGTCTACAACTATACAGAGTTCAAGAAACAGAAACTAAAAATTTTAAGGTCAAAGTGACGGAAACCTGCTAAGGAGTGGTATCTGAACTTGTAGAAACAAATGAGTGAGGAGGAGGATGTAGCTCACAGATTAGGCAAGCCAGTGTCCCGTCCAGTGAGGCCTGTTATCATTTATTTGCTTGTGTTGGGAGAGAGTGCAAAAACAATGACTTCCCCAAAGAACACAAACAACACTTTGGAGAAAATCCGACAGTTGGTTCTGAATGGCTTCTTGGATAGATGCCACCCAGAATGAACAGTGATCTAATACGCTTAAGTTATAGTCTTGACTTGATTGATATTTGAAGGGTTAAAAACCCCACTGCTAAGACATGGAACAACAGACACTTATTTGGTTGTTTTCTTCAGGTTTAGAATCTTCTGTTTTAAAGACATCTATATTGCCTGCTGTTCTAACTGACCATAGAATCATTAGACTTAAAGTTGCATTAACTGGGACTCAGGATCATAAAATTAGTGGATGATATGGAAGCTGAATAATTCTCTGCTGAAATATGATGATTTGAAATCCATTAAAGAAAGATCCATATCTCTGCAATTAGGATATCTGGTTAAGAATGGGGAACTTTCACTATTGAGGACCAGGCCTCAGTAATGGGATACATACATACATACATACATACATACTTACATCCATGCATGCATGCTTGCTTGCTTAATTTTTTTCTGAAATCTTCATCACTCAAAATTTGAAATAATATTACCTGTGGGTGTACCACTGTTCTACTAACATGTTTTACAAAATAACCAGAGAATTTCAACAACAACAACAAACATTATTTTGTGGAAAACACTGTGATCAAAATAGAAAACAGTAAACACTGTATAGCCTAACACAAAAGAAGATTACATTTCAAATTTTGGAGGGTTACAGCTGTCAGAAATTAGTAGGAAGTGTAGAGACCCTCACTTTTAATGACTTCAGCACATCTGTGGACGCAGAACATCACTAGTTTCTCACACTGTGCTGTGTGATCTTGGTCCACTCTTCTTCCACTCTCTTCCAGTTCGGTGCAGTTGGTTTCCTAGCCTTATCATTGTCGCCAAGGATTTTCCAGAGATATTTAATGAACCTTAGATCAGGACTCTGGGCCAGTCATTTTATTATTTCAATGTTTTTAGCTTCAAAGCTAAAACAGCTTTATCCATTTTGCAGTGTGACGGGGAGCATTGTCTTGCATGAAAATTGCAAGCTGTTTGCGAGATTCTTGCAGGGAAGTTACCACGTGTTGCTGAAGGAGGTTCTGCCTTTCACTGACTTCTTACACACTCAAGGTTCAGTTTTTCCTCAGTTTGATGGCGAACAAAATGTTTCCCATCAGACACAAATAAATGTATCTTGCTTTCATCACTAAAGTGAACTTTGGACCAGTTCTCCTCTTTCCACTCAACATGCTTCTCAAAGGTTAGTCTAGCCTTTTGATTCTTTCTGCTAATGAGAGACTTCATCGCAGCAGAATGCGTTTTCAGTCCGACTTCGCTTAAACGTGCCGATCCTTACCTGTTCAGTGCCGATCCTTACCTGTTCAGTGCTGAACTGGCGAGCAATTCCACTTGCAGTGTTGAATCAATTCCCCATTGAGAGTCTTCGTATTATCCTGTCTTCTAGTGTATTTGTTTTATGTGGACAGCCAGCCTTTTTAGGGGACTTGAATGAATTAGTGTCATTGTAAAGCTGCAAAATTCAAGAAATCACAGATTTGGAATGACCAGCTTGTCTTGCAGTGGCTGAAAGGGTTAAACCACTTAAGCTCAAACCAGCAGGTACTTCAAAACATACCTAACCAGCATATGCTATTTTTTTCAACTGGGTAATTTAGACAACCTGCAGTTGCAGGATTTCAGTCACAGGGCATGGTGCCGAAGACACACACCAAGTTTCTTATAGCAATATGTCAATGTGACCCATGCTGGCAAAATGAGTCAGAATGTGCAAAATTTAATTTTGAGCTACTGGCAAAAGAAGTGAAAAATGTTTTTGCCAGCATGGTCTGAAGATGATCTGAGCCAGGCACCAGGCACTGTGGTTAATGTTGAGACTGTCCTCTATCAGTGTACCAAGTTTAATAACTTTCCTGCAAGCGGTTCTATGGGCTGCCATAGATTTCCAGAGCGGAAGAAGAAGAAGAAAAAGAAGAAGATGATAACATATCTTCAGTGTAGGGTTGTCAAAAGTACCAGTCGGTACTGAAATTTAAAAAAATGTGACTATCACATCCGTCTATCAGTGGATCCTTGATATATCTGCTCAGACAAATCCACTAATAGACACAGCTTTCAAGCGCTCCATGTGCATCTGTGTAAGTGACAGGGAAGAGCGTGAAGTGGTGATCATTGTGGCCAATCACAGACATATCTGTTGAGAGAGTGGACACAATGGCCAGCATCTGCTCAACAGCTCTCAAATGCTAGCGGGAAATGCTGGTATTGTACTGTATGCTGATACCAAATTTTGGTATTTTTTGACAACACTATACTTTGGTGCTTGGCCCCTAATAATAATACATTTTAATACTTATGTAACACCATGGTTATTTTTTCATGAGGTTATTTTTTCAACGTGGCACTTTACAGCGTCTTGTCTTTGGAGCCATCTTTATCATTTGGTTTCTGCATAGACCTACTTTGCCTTTTTTTCAATATGCAATATTCTCTACAGCAGTGGTTTTCAAACCGGTCCTATGAGCACCCCCAACACCGCACATTTTCTGTGTCTCCCTCATCTATCACACCTGAGTCAACTCATCAGCTCATTAGTAGAGACAGCAAGACCTGAAATGGGTGTGTTAGATATGAGAGACCTACAAAATGTGCAAATCGGTGGGCAGGGCTAAACAGGCAGTGATGTAGAAGCAGGCATTGATCTTCTTCTGCAGAGGCCATGTTTAGCCACATTACGTCATAAAGTGGCACATTCTACAACCTGTCGTTTTGGTAGACTGGCTTCAATATAAGCTGATTTTAGGCTAATAAAGTTTTGAGTTCTGAAACTTATAGGATGTTTTTATAGCACAATGAACTCAGCTCATGACCCCTTTAATAAATTAAATAATAAATCTCTAGGGAGTGATGGGTTGACTTCAGAGTTATATAAAATGTTTTAACTGCTTATTTTGGCATGTGTTCAAGCAAAATTACTTAAATTTGGCCTTGATGATTTGATGAGTGCCAGTCTGGGTTTATGAAGCTTGTCACATATCAAATGTAATATTAGTTCTGGATTTAATTTACTTTTACGATTTGGTTTTGGATCCTTGTTTTTTTATTTTTAGACTTCCAAAAAACCTTTGACACTAGCCATAAATTTATTTGTAAATTGTGGAATTCAGCTTAGAGATAATTATTTGTGGGTAAAATATCCTTAAATTCAAATTTTGGTCCTTACAGAAATTAATTAAAATCCCATCAGGGATATGATTTAAAAGAAATTAAATTCTTGGCTGGCAGGAAAGTTGTATCTTACTGCATTGTCTTGGTGGATTGTCCCAAATCATAATTTTCCTAGTTAAATTATTATTTACAAACACAAAATCAAAATAGAGGTCCTAAGAAATATTATTAATGATGGAGGTCTTGGAGTTATTGAATTTATAAATGCAGAACACAGAAATAGAGGGTAGAATGGCAGTGCATAAAACATTGGCAGGACACTGATTGTTGATCAATTTGATATATTTCAATCTGAAATATTTTTCAGTAAGGCTTTCCTTAAACTCCATTTTACATTTTTACATGATTGACTGTATTGTACATTTAGGATTTTTGACATCTAATGTTGTGTTCATTACATCCATTCACACCTGCATACTAACTGTAATTTAAGCAGAATAGATTCATTTCTGTATTGTGATGATAAGGCTCTGAAAATGATTTATTCTTGCTATAGAACTAAAACGAACTTAATTCTTGCCTTTTGTACATGTCAGTGGTTGGTTTGTGGCTGAAACCAAAACGAAGAAACACATACAAATGTATTGTGGCCTGTGTCTTTGTACTTCCTGTATGCTTACTGTAAATCACATGTACGATGGTTTGGTGTTGCACACTGAATTTAACTTTTGACTGCTTTGTAAAAAGCTGTGCAGTATGGAAATGAAAGGCTAAATGAAATCCATGTGGTCATGACCATGTAAGACATTGCAAGATAACAAGAAAGGGAAACAGATTGTGCTAGTTCCACGAGTCTGGTGGTTGCAGTGCTGGTGTCTTTCTCAGCTTCTGCGAGTCATCTTTTAATTTCACTCTTGCAGACCTCCACAGAGAGAGCGCAGGTCCGCAGGGCCTTCAGCCTGGTTGGGTCAAGACCCTGCTGCCTCACCAGACGCTCAAGAGACTCGTTGTCCAGGCAAAGTGAGATCTGAGCCTTGGTCAAAATCCTTTTGTCACCTCTCTACTGCAATCTTGGCCTGTTCCTTCAGATCACTGATAATCTTCGATTTTCACCTTGCCACTGCTTTCTTCAAATTCCACCAAATATTTTCAGAGATTTAAATCTAAAGACTGAACAGGCCACTGAAGAACATTTTATGACTGATCCCTGAATCAAGCTTAAGCAGATTTGGATGTATACTTTGGGATGATTGTCCTGCAGGAAAGTCCACTGATCATCAAGCCTCAGTCTCTGCACCGAAGGCATCACCATCTTTGCCAAAATGACCCGATACTTCAAAGAATCCATGATGTCCTTCATACAGTCAAGATTTCCACTTCCTGCAGCAGCAAAGCACCCCCATAACAAGTCAGATCTTCATCCATGTTTGACTATGGAGATGGTGCTCTTCTTCTGCTTATGAACTTTGCCATTTTTTACACCAGACATACTGCTGAACCATGAGTCCAAAAGGTTCCAGTTTGGCCACGTCACTCCATAAAACATTCTTCCAGAACTCCACATGTCTATCTAAATGAATTTTAGCATATTCTAGTTGGCCTTTTACAGTTTCTCACAGAAGTGAGTACACCCCTCACATTTTTGTAAATATTTTATTATATCTTTTCATGTGACAACACTGAAGAAATGACACTTTGCTACAACGTAAAGTATTGAGTGTACAGCTTGTATAACAGTGTAAATTTGCTGCCCCCTCAAACTAAC
This sequence comes from Tor tambroides, assembly GCA_021397915.2. NCBI lineage: Eukaryota > Metazoa > Chordata > Actinopteri > Cypriniformes > Cyprinidae > Tor > Tor tambroides. The sequence continues at coordinate 26,838 of JAFVLL020000499.1, forward strand.
TCAACACACAGCCATTAATGTCTAAACCGCTGGCCACAAAAGTGAGTACACCCCTAAGTGAAAATGTCCAAATTGGGACCAAAGTGTCAATATTTTGTGTGGCCACCATTATTTTCCAGCACTGCCTTAACCCTCTTGGGCATGGAGTTCACCAGAGCTTCACAGGTTGTCACTGGAGTCCTCTTCCACTTTTCCACGACGACATCACGGAGCTGGTGGATGTTAGGGACCTTGCGCTCCTCCACCTTCCATTTGAGGATGTCCCACAGATGCTGAATAGGGTTTAGGTTTGGCCAGTCCATCACCTTTACCCTCAGCTTCTTTAGCAAGGCAGTGTTCGTCTTGGAGGTGTGTTTGGGGTTGTTATCATGTTGGAATACTGCCCTGCGGCCCAGTCTCCGAAGGGAGGGGATCATGCTCTGCTTCAGAATGTCACAGTACACGTTGGCATTCATGGTTCCCTCAGTGAGCTGTAGCTCCCCAGTGCTGGCAGCACTCATGCAGCCCCGGACCATGACACTCCCACCACCATGCTTGACTGTAGGCAAGACACACTTGTCTTTTTACTCCTCACCTGGTTGCCGCCACACACACTTGACACCATCTGAACCAAATAAGTTTATCTTGGACTCATCAGACCACAGGACATGGTTCCAGTAATCCATGTCCTTAGTCTGTTTGTCTTCAGCAAACTGTTTGCGGGCTTTCTTATGCATCATCTTTAGAAGAGGCTTCCTTCTGGGACGACAGCCATGCAGACCAATTTGACGCAGTGTGCGGCGTATGGTCTGGGCACTGACAGGCTGACCCCCCACCCCTTCAACCTCTGCAGCAATGCTGGAAGCAGTCATACGTCTATTTCCCAAACACAACCTCTGGATATGACGCTGAACACGTGCACTCAACTTCTTTGGTCGACCTGGTAAGGCCTGTTCTGAGCGGAACCTGTCCTGTTAAACCACTGTATGGTCTTGGCCACCGTGCTGCAGCTCAGTTTCAGGGTCTTGCCAATCTTCTTATAGCCTACGCCACCTTAATGTAGAGCAACAATTCTTTTTTTCAGATCCTTAGAGAGTTCTTTGCCATGAGGTGCCATGTTGAACTTCCAGTGACCAGTATGAGAGAGTGAGAGCGATAACACCAAATTTAACACACCCGCTCCCCATTCACACCTGAGACCTTGTAACACTAACGAGTCACATGACACCGGAGAGAGAAAATGGCTAATTGGGCCCAATTTGGACATTTTCACTTAGGGGTGTACTCATTTTTGTGGCCAGCGGTTTAGACAATAATGGCTGTGTGCTATTTTGAGGGGACAGCAAATTTACACTGTTATACAAGCTGTACACTCACTACTTTACATTGTAGAAAAGTGCCATTTCTTCAGTGTTGTCACATGAAAAGATATAATAAAATATTTACAAAAATGTGAGGGGTGTACTCACTTCTGTGAGATAGTGTATGTTCCTCTTTGTCAAGAGCATTCGGCAAGGTGTTACCAACATTTAGGCCATGCTTGTACATTTAAATGTTTTTTAACTACATTCATCTTGTCTTTGGCAGTAAATCGAGGTGTGTTTGTTTTTTTCAGTTGCTGATCAATCATTTCAACACATAAGCCTGCCAGCTGTGTATCTAGGAGCCTTTAGTGATTTAGAATCTTCTTGTAGCCATAGATGTTCTAATATAATAAAACAATTTATTCTCTATAGCTTTTGTGGGAGCTCTTTTGACTTGGTCATTTTTGCTACTCAACTTTAGCACATGCATGAGCTGAATGTATGTATGTGTAACAGCTCAAGTTTATTCAGTTTTATTATAGAGTTTCCAAAGGCTTAATTGAGTTTTACCATGCCATACAAATAAGTATTATAAAAACAGCAGCATTAAATAATTGTGGCATACAGTAGCTGTATTAAAAAAAAATCCTGTAATTTAAAGTGCCCCTATTATGGGTTATGAAAGGTTCATATTTTGGTTTTGGGAGTCCCCAACAACAGGTTGACATGCATGCAAGGTTAAAAAACACTTTCATTGTCTTATAAAATGCATTTATTTTTACCTTATTTGCTCAACAACTCCCAAACGATTTGTTCAGCGATTAATTTTTCCAAATCCCTCCTTTGCATGACGCTAATGTGCGGTGATTGGTCGATTTAATTTAAAGCAGTGTTTGTGAGCTTTTAACGTTCCAAAAGCGGCACCTATGGGCAAAGAATGAATTTGCATTTTCATTCAGACCAACGCGAAAATCAAGTTTTTCTCAGGTCTGCGCGCGACAAATGGGCAGGCAATGTGCTAAAGTTTCATGTTGACCTCAACATGAAACGGCTTAGGATTCGTTTTAAAAACGACTTGTTTCAATGATTCAGAGTCGACTCTTTCTTTTGAGAGACAATAACTTTATACACAGTGCAATTTCAGGTTTAAAACTTTGCAGGAAGTTTTCATTCACATTCACTGTGTTACAAACTGCATGAAAGGTAATTTTCAAAAATTAATAATAGGGGCACTTTAAAAAAAACATTACAGTATATGTTGACAATATTACTTTAATTTGGCTCTAAACCTTTATAGATGCAATTTAAAAAAAATAAAAATCTTTACAAAAAGTGTATGCTGTTGTCAGTACTGCAGACAGAAGCAGAATTCTTTCACACTCCGTTAAATGTTCTCACTTTAGTTAAAGTTTAACAAGGCAGGAAACTGAGACATCAACGTTTGCAAACTTTTTGCTCTCTATAGCAAAATATGTCTGATGTTTCAGTTTTTAAATGTTACACAAGTTTCAAATGGATCACACATTCTGATGTTTGAAAATCATTTAATCAATTATAACACATTCACACTGAAATAATAATACAAGCAAACACAAATTCTGCTTAAAAAATAAAAAAAAAACGGAATGGACTGAGACTAAAAATAGGCTTTTAATTCATAGTCTAATTAGTTTAATTCCATCTTTCGGATGAGACGTTAAACCGAGGTCCTGACTCTCTGTGGTCATTAAAAATCCCAGGACACTTATCGTACAGAGTAGGGGTGCAACCCCGGTGTCCTGGCCAAATTCCCTCCACTGGCCCCTGTCTATCATGGCCTCCTAATAATCCCCATCCACTTGATTGGCTCTATGACTCTCTCTCTCCTCTCCACCTGTAGCTGGTGTGTGGTGAGCGCACTGGCGCCGTTGTCCTGTGGCTGCCGTCGCATCATCCAAGTGGATGCTGCACACTGGTGGTGGTTGAGAAGAGACCCCCTATGTGATTGTAAAGCGTTTTGGGTGTATAGCAATACAAAATAAAGCGCTATATAAATGCTTCATTCATTCATTCATTCATTCATTCATTCATAGTCTACCAGCCCATCACATGCCCCTGGCTGATAATCTCACAATAGCATCACACATAGCCTATAACACAACAGGTTCGACACAATTAACTCCTGACGCTGCCCCAATTACTATCTATACTTTTCCCCCAACCTGTCTGATACTGCAGTCATCACAACCAATATTCTGTTTATTCTGATTTTTGAAATGCCCAGATTGTAAAGTAATTTTTCATCCTTTTCGCCTCTTCATCACTGCTTTTTTATATTTTTGCTTTGAGACACTGGACAAGTGCCTTTTTCCATCCATCATATTCTTCATGTTAAAGTCATGCATGCTGTATTTTGAAGTGACAGGAGAGTAAATTCAATTCCACATCATTTTACAGATTAGAATTTTATTTTACCACAATATTAATTGTTAATTCCAAAGCGATAATTTGGGGGCCCTAGCGTCCTCGTTACATACTCTGCACCCCTAATTTGCCAAGTAAGACATGTTCTGGATCAACATTACTGTCTAAAAAATATAGACTTAACCCAATCCCTACCCCTAAACCTAACCCTAAAATCAGAGGGAAATGATAGCTGATTAACAAGGGTGTAGAAGCACCTAACCCTGATGGTAAGCCTAAAACTATTATTTCCTGAAAAGTTATCTCTCAATTCTGATTGGTTGATTGGAATGTTGTTCCAGCATCGACAAGGATGTTGGTCCAAGAACATGTTGAACTTGGCGAAATCACGCTCACCATAAATATATAGCCTATAGTCATGTTTTCCAATGAGACCAAGTATATCAGAAAAAAACTAAGACAACAATAAAGTGGGCTAAGATAGTGGCATAATTCACTTTCTTTTCCCTGGTATCGGAATCAGTCTATGAAGGTGGTGGAGCACAAGCAGCATCTTCATAATCAGGTTCCTCTCTTTGGGAATTCTGGGAAAGGGAGCTATAAGTACTGTGTAATATAGTAATATAGTACTGTGAGCAGCTATTATTTCAGTTTGAAGTCATTTCAGAGTCAGGTTTTTCAAGTATTATTATTCTTTCAACTCAATTAGGAGCAGGAGTAAGATCACTGGGGTATTCATTTTTGATTATTACTCACAACACAATTAGCTCTTCTTTAATATAATCTTTTGCCTCTTGATTTTCTGCTTTGCGTGAGTACATTCCTGCATCTGACTCAGTTACATTCAAGTAGACAGTCAACATGTTTGCAGATGCAGTGCTGTGTCTTCGATTGTCCTGAATATATCTCTCACTTCCCTTTTCATGATCAAACTTAGATTAGATGGAGGATCTGCAGAGTTCAGAAGAAAAGGTGACCAAATGATTTGACTATTTGTGACATAATTAACTTTGATTATAGATATAGATTTTAGAGCAAAACAGACTTACAAAGCACATCAGCTTTAATGGTGTGTGATCTTGTACAAATAGTGTTGGTAACATCACATGAGTACTGCCCTGCATGTTGAACGGTCACGTTCTTAATGTTTAACTGTCCAGTTTCCATTGATAACGGGACAAAAGACAGTCCAGGTGTGTGCTTCCATGTGTGGCAGAGGGTCAGCATCAGCTGAGCATGTCAAAGTCAATGGAGTGCCCACTTTTACGAATGTTGCGCCCTCTGTTTTGATGCTTCTTAGTGAATCAGTGAGACAAGAAAAATGAACATTTTTAAGAGTATCATTACACTCAGTATAATATAATAAGATATTCTTGCAGGCTTTGTTAGAAATATATAACTAATTTACATTAGGAGATTTATTACCTAACATGCTTTTGATAATGAGAATGAGTTTTCTAAATGACAAGGAGTAAAGTTAACTTTATTATCATAACTTTATTGGTTAACTTTTAGAGTGTGATTTCATATTTAGCCTATATTTCATTATAAACATAAACATAGGCACTTTATTAGTTTGTTGGAGGTGCAGATATACAAAGAAGTGATACAAACAAATTAGTACTTACACTTTACAGACACTTCGAGTTTATTTGATGTTGCTTTTTTATCCCATTATCAGCCTGGCATTGGTAAGATCCTCCGTCCTCTGCAGTAACTTTACTGATTATGAGTGTCTCGGTGGTTTCACTCTGGGCTTGGGAATTTTTGTGCCATGTAAACTGATAGACTACTGGGTTACCTCTCTGGACTAAACACTTGAGTGTCAATTTGTCTCTCTCTTTGAGTTCATTAATGTTGACAAGAGGTTGCACTTTGACACCTTGTGGACCATCTGGAAAATGCAGTGCACAGGCGCAAGGAATGCATATTTATTACATTTTAAAGTAAAATTAAATTATTTTAACAGATGAAGTACTGAACTTCATAATCTTCATGACTTTCTTTCTTCATGACTTTCTTTCTATCTGTTTACCTAAAACATTATACTCACACTTAGCATCAATTTTCGCATCAATGGTCCATGCTTGTTTTTAGCTTCACAGTAATTTTCTCCACTGTCTTCTGGTTTCACTTTAATTAGTTTCAATTCTGATCTTTTCTGTTTTCTCTTTTCTTTACCATGTGAAGCTGACATCAGGACGACCTCTGCTGGTGCAGGAGAGAGTGACAGAATCTCCCTCCTTTACATCCTCAGAGCTCACTGTTGCTTTTGTCTCTTTAGGTGCATCTAGAGAAGAAAAAGAGATGAAGTGGACAGCTGGAGTGAATAATGCTCAGTCAATGACAGTGTACACTAAATATACAGTGTTTGTTCATACACACTCACGTTCCACAAACAGAGTGATATTCCTGATCTGCCAGCTATCCTCACTCTTCCCTGGACGACAAGACAGAGTCCTGTTGTCATACTTCCATCTCACTTTGAGCTTCAATTTAGTGACCTTTCTGCCTTCTTCTTCCTCTTCAGTCTCTATAATCGTATCAGTTGACAAGGAGGATGTCCATTCTTGCTTTTGTCCTGATGTATGGACGAGCCACTCAGGACTAAGGGGGCAATTACTTTATCACGTAAGGCAGGTTTGGACAGCTTTTTTCCCTTAATAAATGAAATGATCAAAACTGAATTTTGTATTTACTCGGGCTATCTTTGTGTAATATTAAAATTTGATGATCTGAATCTTTTAAGTGTGACAAATATGCAAAAAATAAAAAAATAAAAAAAACAGGAAGGGGGAAAAAAACCTTTTCACGGCACTGTAAACTCACAGTTCTGAGAGTAAAAGCACCATCTGTGAGAAATATACTTGTAAATGTTGTAACTGTGAGGAAAAAGTCAGAATTGTGAGTTAAAAAATTCGCAATCATGTTTATTTCCTGTTATTCTGTGGCAAATTTTGGCTTTTTTTCCTGCTATTGCAAGTTGATATTTCACTATCCAAGCTTTTCTTTCATGAATTGAGTTATGTATCACAATTCTGACTTTTTTCTCACCATTCTGAATTCATATTCAGATATTTATATCTTTTAATTCTGAGTATATATCTTGCAACTCAGAATTGTAAGAAAATAAGATTGCAATTGCCTTTTTAATTTTACTGTTCCATAGCAGAAATTAGTTTCCATAGTTATCAAAGCTATAGTTAATCCTAAAATAAAAATTAATCAGTTGTTCACCCTCATGAAGTTCAAAACGTTGTTTTTTTTCAGTAAAGTGTGTAAAGATAACATATAAACATAAATCAAGGACTCATGCGCAATAGTCACACAATAGGTTTGTGTACATTAATCATTTATAATCTGCTTTGATGAGACACATGAGAATCTTCATGAAGACTTCAAATATACTGTCAAGTCATATGAAATATTATTACTTGCTGTTTTAAAAGTCTTGAGCCCTTGGTCACATTCAGTTTCATTGTTAAAAAAAATAGCATGGACTTTCTGATAAATGTATGTTTATCCTCAGAGACTGGGGATATTTTTCTGTGTTACTGTATACAATAGTCCCGGTAAACTTTTGTGATTCTTTATCAAATTCCGGATCTCTAAACCATGACAGTGTACATGTTTCCTCCCTTGTTTTTTGTAAGCACAGGGGATGGTCACACATGATCCTTCATCAATCTGTTTTGTTTTTTTCAGGCATGAAATAGGCCTATGTGTATTTTGGTAGTCACAGCTGTTAATGAATCAGTCTGTTTCTCCTTCCTTTTCTTTTTTGGTTCATCCTTGCATGCCAAAAATGTCATTTTGGAAAAATGCAATTTGTTAATTACTTCTAATTGTTTGTTTGTTTTTAGTTAATTATTGAATTTGTTACCTTATTTTATTCAGCTTGCAATTACAGTAGTAAACGAACCAGGCGTACTTCCCCATCAAGCTAAATAATTTTTTGCTGTAATAATTGACTACTATTTTCCTTAAACAGTTAATATTTCATTAGAACTTGCTGATGACACCATAAATGTTTCGCAAACAACATTTTCATGCTATAATGATGCAGTCATGTCAAAAAAGTTTTGTTTGAAGAAGCACAGTGCTTGTCATGCAGGAGCTTTATAGTTTAACTCATTGTTAGTAATCTGACAACAACCTACTGTTTTTGTACCACAATAAAAATAAAGAGGTAAAAATATTTTACCTTAAAATTGAATCCGTTGTTCTCAGTGGGTATCTTATAGACATTCAAACTGAGAAACAAAAGGAGAACTTCACTCAAGTGTATTTCTAACTTGTTATATTTGCATAGTTAAACTTTCAGACACAAAGAAATGAAAAATCAATAATCACACATTCTTGGTAGAGATAAAGAGAGGTTAATTCTGTCATCTAAGCGTGAAGCTCACTTCCTGTGGCAGTGGTTAGTTCTGTCAAAACTATTCAGAAAATAAAACCCCCTCTAATGGAGGTGTCTAACTTGCTGCTATCAGCAGACTAATGCTGCAACAGGAAAAAGTAAACAGGTGTCACGGTGCACACAGCGGGGAGGAACACGAGACAAGGAGTGAACTCAAAAAGACAGTCTTTAATACAAAATCCAGAACAGGGCAAGACAAGGCAGAGCAGACACACAGGAACACCGGGAGTAACAAGTAGACCAGACCAAAACTAACTGAACAGACAGGAACTTAAATACACAGGATAATTAATCACACACAGCTGAACGGAATCATCATCAAACCAAACAAGGACAGGAAAATGACCAAATAAGGAAACAGGAACTAACACGGGGAAAACGAAACCAAAACAGACCATAACTATGACAACAGGAGAGTCTTTCAGGATGTGTTTATGACCATGCATAAGAGGATATACTGTAATTTAAAATTTTACTGAATGACCAAACCACATCTTACAGTTCTGTGTTCAGCTTAGGGTAAGCATCAGCCGAGCATGTCAAAGTCAGTGGAGTGCCCACTTTTACAGAAGTTGTGCCCTCTATTTTGATGTTTCTTGGTGAATCTGTGAGAAACCAGAAAAGTGTCCATTTAGAAGAGTACTGTCACACCCAGTATAATATAATAAAATATTCTTGCAGATTTTGGTAGAAATATGTTATTATAATTAATTTATGTGAAGGGCATCTAAGATACTTTTTGATCATTAAAATTTACATCATTTTGCAGAAAATTCCAAAATGAGCAATACTACAACAAGAGATTCATCACAACTTCAAGGTAACACTTATGTTAGTTTAGAGATTGATTTTATATTTAACAGATATTTCATCAAGAACATAAGCATGTTATTAATAAAAATGAAAATAGCAATACTTACACTTTAAAGATACTGTAATTGTATTTGACTCTGCTGCTTTAATACCATTATTGGCCTCGCAATGGTAAGATCCTCTATCATCTGCTGTCACATTAATGATGGTTAATGTCTCACTGGTTTGTTGTAGCACCTGGTAGTTATTGTACCATGTAAACTGGTTGACTGGTGGGTTACTTTCCTTCACTGAACACTTAAGTGTCAGTTTGTCTCCCTCTTTGAGATCAATAATGCTGCCCTGAGGTTCCACTGTGACCTCTTTTGGACCATCTGAAGGTACAGGAAATGCATGATTACAAGAAAGAATTATTAGAGTAACATTTAAAAATGATTTGAGCAGATGATTTATTCTGGTTGGTTTTTCTTCGTCTGTTTACATAAAACTTACATTTCACATTGATTATAATGATATTTGATGCATTTGCTCCATGCTTGTTATTAGCTTCACAATAGTATTCCCCACTGTCTTCTGGTTTCACATTATTTTTTTTCAAGTCAGACATTTGTTGAGAGTTTCCTATTTTTATTCTTTTTTTGAACCATGTGAAGCTGACATCAGGACGACCTCTGCTGGTGCAGGAGAGAGTGACAGAATCTCCCTCCTTTACATCCTCAGAGCTCACTGCTGCTTTTGTCTCTTTAGGTGCATCTAGATAAGAAAAAGAGATGAAGTGGACACCTGGAGTGAATAATGCTCAGTGTACAGTAAATATACAGTGTTTGTTCATGAACACATGATGTACACACTCACATTCCACAGACAGTGTGATATTCTTGATCTGCCAGCTATCCTCACTGTTTGCTGGGTGACAAGAGTCCTGTTGTCATCCTTCCAGGTCACTTTGAGCTTCAATTTGGTGACCTTTCTGCCTTCTTTTCCCTCTTCAGTCTCTATAATCGAATCAGTTAACAAGGAGGATGTCCATTCTTGCTTTTGTTCTGATGTGTGGACAAGCCACTCAGGATAACTGCAGGAGCCAGATGTGGAACAGCGAACAGTGAACTCTTCTGACTCTTTGCAATAAAGCTCTTTCTGATTCTGATTTCTGATCACTAGGTATTAACCCTGAACCTAACTCTAAACCTGACCATGTAGTTTCTTAGGTAAGTACACTGTACACATAAGTAAGTACACATACTGTAAAATAAAGAGCAACTGAAAAATCCATGTCTATGCAATTAGGATATGTAAAGAATGAGGAACTTTGGAAAAAAAAAAAAAAATAATAATAATAATAAATTCTTCAATAAGAACCATTAGTAATGATTTCAATCTAATGTGTTTTAAAAAAAAATCATTTGAAGAACATGAAGAAGGTGTTAATATATTAAATAACACATTTCCAGGGAGTGATGAGTTGACTTCAGAGTTCTATAAAACCTCAGAGTTATATAAAATGTTATGAAGAATATTTTGTTACCTTCTATATCAATGAGAGAGGATGTTACTTTAAAACAAAACCCCCAAACAGATTCTCTTCTGGTTGATAACATGGCACCCATGACATTATTAAATAACAACTCAAATATTTTGGCATATTTTCTAGAAAAATATGGCCTTGATGATTTGATTGATGAGTGCCAGTTTGGGTGTCTGAGGTTTTTGTAATATTAGTTCTGGATTTAATTGACTGTCATGATTTGGTTTTGGATCCTTCTCTTATTTTGTTTTTAGACTTCCAAAAACCTTCGATACTATTAGCGATCATTTCATTTGTAAATTGTGGGATTCAGCTTAGATGCATTTAGTTATTTGTGGGTAAAATATCCTTAAATTCAAAAGCAGTCCATATAGAAGTTAATTGGCTGGCAGGAGAGTTACATCTTATTAGTTCAAGGATTTCCTAAATAACAATTTTTTCTCACTGGATAAATTATTATATAATATTATATTTAAAAATCAAGAAAATCAAAAAGGAGGTCCTAAGAAATAATATTAATGATGGGGGTTTTGGAATTATTGAATTTACTCTATTCAACCAAGTTTTCAAAGTAATTTGGCTAGACATTTTAAAAAAGCTGCCAAAGTGAAACAACTACTAGATACAACCATGAGGGGTCACGCTTATTTCTGTTTTTATCAGTAGTCACCACAAGTGCAGAACACAGATAGTGTAGAATAACAGGCAGATTATGGCAGATTAGATTCAAATCAGTATTATGATGATAAATCTCTGAAAAATAACATATACTTGCTAGAACTAATGTGACATTAATTCTTGCCTTTTTGTAGTCAGTGTTTAGTTTGTGGTTAAACCGAAGGGAAGAAACACATACAAATGTATTGTGGCCTGTGTCTTTGTATTTCCTGTATGCTTACTGTAAATCACATGTACGGGTGTTTGGTGTTGTGGTGTTGCACACTGAATTGAACTTTTGACGACTTTGTAAAAAGTTGTGCAGTATGGAAATGAAAGGCTAAATGAAATCCATTTGGCCATGACCATGTAAGACACTGAAAGAGAACAAGAAAAGGAAACAGAACTGATCTTTAATTGTTGTTGTTTTTTAAATAGCAGAAGTGTACCATTGCCCTTAAAGTAAGTCTAAACAACATTCTTATGATAAATTAACTCTATACAGACTTTTTATGCACATACAGAGATGCAAACGTGTCACCTTTTGGCAATAATAGACATTTTGAATCCAAAATATGTTATCTGTGTAGATCTGATGAGGGATTTTTATTGCACGGTACAATAGCATTATTACAATATATTATTTTTTTTATTGGCTTAATTTTGATAATGAAATAAAATTATGTAATAATAATAATAATAATTATTATTATTATTACTATTGCATGGTCATACTGAATAGGTTCCATAATAACAATAATGTGGCCTAAAAAAAGTCTCGAAAAAAAATTTGAAGCTGATATTTAAAAAAAAAAAATGAGGGGACATGAATCTGCATCCCTGATGAGCATTTATGACGTACCATTAAAAATGAACTGCACTGAAATCTAATTTTAAAGGGATATTAATCAACTGAATAATGAAAATGAAGAGTGTTATTCCTTTTAAATGAATATATTGCTGATGCTATATAGTCCATTTAAGTATCAGTCCAAATGGATTGTAAAGATCATGATGTAAGTTTATATGTTGAGTACTGCTCAATCTACTGTCCCTCTCCTGTTACCATAGCAACCACTTTCTCAGCATCAGCACCCATATCGTCAATAGCAGTGTTGAGCGCCTGCAGCATAACAGTGAAAGATCGGCTGACGGATCTGGCGTGTCTCGGCATGGCGAGTTCCACAAGTCTGGAGGTTGCAGTGCTGGTGTCTTTCTCGGCTTCCGCGAGTCGTCTTTTAACTTCACTCTTGCTGACCTCCACGGAGAGTGCACAAGTCCGCAGGGCCTTCAGCTTGGCTGGGTCAAGACCCCTCTGCCTCGCCAGACGCTCAAGAGACTCGTCGTCCAGGCAAAGTGAGATCTGAGCCTTGGTTAGAATCCGTACGCCCACAGTAGCATCCACCATGGAGGCCACCAAAGGTACGGGAATGGCAGAAACGCCACCTGATAATGAGGCGGCAGCCCACACCAGTGCCTTAAAGGCATCTTTCTTCTGAGTGACCAGGGAGTTGGAGAATGTAGGAAGTGCTAGAAGAAGAGCATGTGCTCTGATCTCTGGAAGGTCACCTCGCATGACCTCTAAAAACTTTAGAAAGTCCAGTTTCTCCAAAGCTGAAGGCTGTACAAGAAACACCTTTGGCAGAGGAACACCTTCTGTCTTGAGCACCTCTAAGCTTACCGTCTTCTTCGCCTCCAGTGTTTTCTCTGTATCCTTCATGGATGACAGTAAGACGAAGTAAACAGTCTCTTTCTGCAGCGACCTAACTTCCCTCCACAACGCCACACTGTTAACACTAGGTTTCTCTGTGAATGCGATAATGATGGAGTTGTATCTTGTAACTTTGAATCGCTCTACATAATCCTCAGCCTCAAAAGATGTATCGCTAGAGATGGATGGCAGATCCCAGAGGCGAAAGTCAGGATGCTTGGGGTTGGGGAATACGGCTAGTTCCTCTGGGGCAGCAGATGATGGAGAGCGGGCTGCTCCTTCATCTTCTTGGCTCAGACCTCGAAGGGAGTTGATGAAAGTGGCTTTTTCTGCATTTCTGTCCCCAATGATTGCAATGTTGATTCTGCTGATCAGCATGTCCTCCAATGCATCTCTTATATCTGAAATGTTGTTCTTCTCTATGGATTCCTTTAGAGTTTCCAGCAGGTTAAGACTCCTCAACACATCAGCCATGTCTGGTAGGTGATAACTAATCTAAAAATACAAATACACATCTTTTAAAGTGTTTGAAAGCAGTACTGGGGCCTGTAAGAATTCATACTTTTATTCAGCAAAGATGCTTTAAATTGATATTTATAATGTTACAAAATTTCCATTTCTAGATAAATGCTGTTCTTTTGAACCTTATATTCATCAAAAATCCTGAAGACAAAACATTTATCACCGTTTTCAAGATTGATAATAAGAAATGTTTCTTCAGTAGCAAATCAGCCATATTAGAATAATTTCTGAAGGATCATGTGATGGACACTGCTGAAAACTCAGCACTGCATCACAGAAATAAATTACATTTTAAAATATTTTCAAACAGAAAATATTTCATTTTAATTGTAATAATATTACACTGTTTTACTATATATTTGATCAAATAAATATTAGAGACATAAAAGACTTTTTTCAAAAATATAAAATTTTACAGACCCCTAACTTATAAATTGTACTAACTTTTTTTTTTTTGAAATAATGAATAAAGTATCAAATTCATTTTTTAATTCTATTTCAAATCATAAAAAATCCCAATTTTAATTATGCAAATTATAAAAATATTTAACTATTTTATTTAATGTATTTTCACATTTTACAACAGACAGACATACATATAAAATCTAACTATACAAGTAGAGCAGTATTTATCATGATAGTTGCATTTAAACATTATATATTAGCAGTCAAATACATGTTTAGAGCAAGAAACATATTTTGAATTTCAAAACCGGCATGCCAAGCATAATACTACTAGCAAACTGAAGGTGAGAATAAGTTACTTACACATTTCTCTCCATAAATGGTAACAATGAACCTTAATGTGTTACTAGAAGTAGGAGTAACGTAATAATGAGTAGATAAATAAGAGCTTTGATGTGCTTTTCACTACATCTTTCCTATCACGTACCTTCTTTCAGATCATACAGGATGACAGCCAATGTGGTGGACCACAGAAAAATGGTTGAAAATATCAAACCACACAAGACAGCCGAGACACTGAATCTCTCAGAGGCTATTTAAGGATTCCCTGTAGTGTGTGGAACATTCTAATCCTGTTATCTAAGACCTAATCCTGCTCATACACACGTCATCCCAGAGGAGCAATGAGCTGGTGATTTGCAATTCTTGAGGAATCAGCTTTTATCAAAACATACACATCTTTTAGACAAATCTAAAGTATTTGAATTACTTTTCAGTGTTAGACCAACAGTATTCCCTTAAATGGAGTACGTCTGAACATACAATGTCATATCGCACAAAGCTGATGATCTGTTAAAAGTTTGTGGATTCCCAGCATGTGTGAATTAAACATTTATTGTTTCAGGTCTGTTATTTTTTTGCTGTTTGCTGACTTTATTCATGCTGTTGGTGTTGCTTGCATCTTCACAGTTAGTTATTTGTTTTGTGGATTAAGCGTTATGGCCTGTGTGTGACTCTGTGAAATTATTGCAACACATCTTTGCTTTGCAAGCTGTCAGTTGCAAAAACTGCAGATGTCACTTTAGGTCAAGTGTCATTTGAAAGAAGAATCAGTAACTATCCTTGATTGCCAAATCAGCAAAGGTCTATACTGTATGCTGACGGATAACAACATATAACAATAAACAAATTAAATGCTGAATTATTTATGAATTTGACACTTTTGTACCAATAAAAGCAATGAAGCCGAAGGTAACTACCAGAAACTTTATTACTCAAATTATTTGCAACAGTTTCAGAAAGTTTGGAAACTTCCTTAAATTCATATTAAAAACCTAAGGTCATTGCACACTGAGTTCGAAATTTTCGCACGTTAAAAAAATAAATACGACCTCGCTTTGTGTTAATCACGTTTACTCACTGCCTCCGAAACTTTCGTCCGTCGTAAAAAAAGTTCAGATCAGGTTCGATTTTCTGCGTTTTCGCATCTGTTGCAAGCATTTTAATAGGAAAGCATGACGAGTAGGCTAGGGAAAAAAATGCATACGAAAATTTTGGACTCAGTGTGCAAGGACTTTAATACAAAAAAAAAAAAAAAATGTTTTCATACAGTTAAAAAAATAAACAGATGTTGGAGAATAATCTAATGAAATTTCATATGTTGCAATCACCAACTATTAATGCTAGACATATAAAAACTCAAAAATAATACATTCTATACTTCTTAAGCATCTGAACTTAATATAGGCTATAAAAATGATCGCACAAATTGTAATATTGTTAGGTATAGTTCCTTAACTTTTCAACTCCTGTGAGTTAGAATAAAGTTCCTCCTCTCCCTCCATCTGGTCATCTCCATCCTGAAGGACTTCCCTTTCCTTCCCATCTCTTCTCTTGTCCCTCTTGATCTCAGCGTAGTCTGTGTCTGTAGGTTCCTTCTCTCCCTCCTCAGGTGCTCTGTCCTTTAAAAGGGAGTAGTCGATGCTGGCGTAGTCGACCTCTTGTGCATCCATCCCGACTGCCCCCTCCTCCTCTGCTTCATCTGTCGGTCCAGCCATGTGTGGGTTCCCACCATTGAGCTGTCCATGAAGAGGTGTTTCCTCATTGGTTCCAGTCTGAGCTACGTCTGTCCGCACCATCTGATACATACAAAATATATCTTTATTCATGTGACATTCATCTATGGCAGGGAAGTCATTAGAAGGTTCTGTCAAAACCTGTGCAATATTTGGATATTCTGTGTTTTGCGTCATTCACATAAGTGTTACTTTATTTAAATGAATATTATTAAATTAGGACTACTATTATATGATTGTGAGCCCCATCATTGATGTGACATGTCATCAGGGTTGCCAGGTTTTCACAACAAAACCCACCCAATTGCTACTCAAAACTAGCGTTTCGAGAGGGGTCCCACATTAAAAAAAAAAAAACGCATTCCAGGGGGTAAAATACACGGGGGTTTTTAGGGGTTCCCTGGTAATATCGCATTTTAGGGGCTAAATATCCTGTTATTGGGGTCGCTTCGTCCCGCGGCAACAGTGTTAATGTAGCCCAATTCCGCAGGAAAACCACGGACTTGGCAACACCGCATGTCATATAGCGTTATATCAACTATTTTTATGGCTCTTGCTTTTGAGAAACTAAAAAAATCAAAGATTCGGTGGAGTAAACAAGGCACAATATTTGTTCATAAAAGATGGGTAAAGTAATGCAATCCTCCAGAGTGACATTATGACACAATGGTGTATGATGTTTCCATATGAGAGTCTGTTGAAACTAAAAGTGATAGTTAAACTTTACAAAATGTCAGTATTATAGTATATACACGTATTGGTTCCTATATTCATATTCAATCATAGATATTGGTTCTGTCTTACCTCCAAATTGACTTCGGTGTCTGGATTTGCAGTTGGAACTTTGTGTTTTTTGCCTCTGTTAAGAAAAGATTTTCAGCTGATGAGACTTGAGACATGAAGCAGACATATAAACGCTATAAATTATTAGGACAAATGTGGTTTGATGAACTTTTAGGCACCTTTTAGGAGAAGAAGGAAGTAAATGATAGACCTACCTGTGGCAAGACACCCAACAACACAAAACCACTGAGAAGATGAGCGCCGAACACGCCATTCCCGCCACGAATGTGAGTATCTTTGAGGTGTCCAAATTCTTAAAGAAATCGTCTATACCTTGAATTTACACAGTTGTTAGTTGTTAGTAATATCTATGAAAGTATATAAAGAAAATACCTATTGTTCAGACTTGGGAGTATTAGATTTGGCCAAGAAGGACATGTTCCTGGAATCTTCTGTTTGTCCTGACAAAATTTAATCCAATATCTAACCATAAATTGCCTCTAAAATCTGAGAAAAATTATATTGATAAGAATTTTGTTCAGTCTTCAAACCCAGCTCTTATCCTAAACTTAACCATCACCCTAAATCTGACTGGTTGAGAGCAGCGTTGTTCCGCAACAATGTCAAACAAGAAAAATGTCCTAATTGGCAAAATCATAATTGCTCTGAAATTAAACATTTCTACAGTGTCTGCAGTATGTAAATGCTCAAATTACCTGTAGTATTTATGGTGTCATTCTGTGTCAAGTTTTTACTTCCAGGTCTGAAGGACTCGTTCACGTTCGAATCATTTGTATCACCTGGCATGTGATGAATTCGATATTATAATTAGTAAAGGCATATTTTGACTTTAGGGATGTCTCATGCAAACACGCAATGAACTTCTCCCGATGTTTGAAGGATCTATGTGTTGCAATTCAGTATTTCAACATTGCTGACACATTTTCATTTTGTAATTTGTAATGTTGTAAGACTGTGATATTGTTAGGTTATCGATGGAATCTGGTTCTATTTACCAATGACATTGATAGTGAAGGATGCATTCAGTGTTTTGTTCCCATATGTCCTCATACAGATGTAAACCCCAGCATGCTCCTTTGTCACATTGGTTATCGTTAAAGATTCAGCAGATGTTTGGTTCATGAATATATCTGTGGTTCCATTGAAACTCCATACAGGATCAGATGCTGGTGGGTGACTCTCAACAGTGCAGTTCAGGCTGAGAGTGTCACCTTCCTTCACTTTGCCATTACCCAGAATTCCAAGAGTCTTTACATCTGAAAATGAGAAACTGTATTAGTTTTAACAGCACATTCACTTGTATCCAACAAATAAATATTTTTAATTCTACTTTTTGATAATCACAGAACATCCAAGAGTAGAAGATGAAAGAAGCTTGTTCTCAACAGTAATAGCTGTGCTCTTCTGAACTGAACATGCTGGTGTATTTCTGAATTTTTGTTTTATGTAATAGCCAGGCAGTTGTAGTAGATAAAATGTAGATTTGTAAACTCACACATGACTTCAAGAGTCCTTCTTGTACTGATGTTTTTGCTTCCGTAGTTCACGTCACATCCTACAGTGGCATTGTGCAGGTCGGAGGTTGGAGTTAAGGTCAAAGTTGCGCGGTAAAGGCTTTTGGAGGTGGTCAGAGTGATGATGTTGTCTGTTAGATCAGTGATGTTTCCCTCTCTTGACCTGATCCACCATGTTATTTCAGGAGGAGTTTTAGGACAAGGAAAAGGAGCTGAACATGTCAGATTAGCCTCCTCTCCTTCACTGAGAGGAGGAATGTCCATTATAGGCTCGTCTGCAAATAGAGGTACACAAAAAATGTTAGACATTGCCAACATTTACCACAGTCCAAATTATTATTATTATTATTATTATTATTATTTTTTTTTTTTGAGTACAGATTCAGATACAAATGAAATGCATATTGTATTGAGATGAAAAGAATGGCTAGTGTGGCTAATAACACATACTTCTGTTAAAGTTTCTTTATTTAATTTTTTTTTATTATTATTATGAAATCATAAAACATCAGAAGTGTGAGCTGAACATCTTTTTGAAACAACAGAAAAAACTGAAAAGAACATCAAACTAGAGAAAAAAAACAGGGTATTTTAAACTGTGCTAAACCCTATGTAATTACCTTGAATGGTGATTTTGACTGTGGATTCATATGTGTTTCCCTTTGAATATGACCACTGCACTCTGAATGCATATTCCATTTGATCTTCTGCCTTTATGTCTTTCATGATGATGCTGCAGTTGTTTTTGGTCAGATCAGGTTCAAGCATCTCAATCTGTCCTGTTTTACTTGCATCCTCTTTCAATTTGTTTTCAGTATTTCTACTCGCTTTCGCCTTAAAGATTTCATCATTACATTGACCGTTTTTACACACATTCCACTTAACATAATGAATAGGTTTTGCTCTATCTGGGTAAGTGAAGGAGCATGAAATGAGAGCACATAATCCTGATACTGCAGTAACTTCTGGTGGATCAAAAATGATGTTCCAGTCTCTGTTTTCTTGACCTTGAATAAAACAAAGAGATCATTTTTATTTAAAAGAAATATTTTAAGTTAAATGTAAAACATTAGAAAATCGCAATATAAGATGTATACCTGTACACAACATATTTAATATCAAAATAAAGAGGATTGTACAACATGAGATGATCTGCATTTTAAATGTGTTCCACAAATCTGCACAGAAAAAAACAACATTACTTCAGCATTTAGCATTTTTAAACAAACTATACATTGCCTATTATAGAACATATGGATATGGCACTAAAGAGAGAGCTTCTTACCGTTTTCTCAAGTCAACCCCTTCACAATGTTCTCAGAAGTGTTAGTTTTTCCAACTGTAGAAGAAGTATACAAGTAACTATGTACAAAATGCATCCTTCCTCTTATCATGAACTTCCTCTTTAAAATGCCTTCAAAAATGAGTTTGCACCAGCATGCGGCTGGGGCTTTTGTGTATTTTAAAACACAGTATAGCAAACAGGATAGCAGGGGAACAGAATAGCAGGATAAAGGAAAGAGAGCTTCTTTGACCAGAAATATAGAGAGCACCGAGAGAAGAAAAAATGTCGAAGATTTATTTATTTATTTATTTATTTTTTAAAGAGGCAAAGGAACTGATTCACTTTTTATCCTTTCCTTCTGTTATTAATATGCATTTCATGATTCGGTCACAAGTGGTCAGCTCTAATACTGGCGTGAATCGAGTATAAAGTGGTTTGTGAACAGATCACACATTGCATTTGGGCTGGTCTCAATACCCACACTTTGTAGTCTTTGCATTCATCTCTTGTCTACTTACATGATGTATTTCCTTTATTTGGTTCAAGTGGGTGCGAGGACCACCTCGAGGGGTGAGAAACAGAAGGGCATAAGTGACATTTTTGATGAAATGGAGTTTTATATATATCAAATGAAATCTCTGAGTGAGCTCTTTCTACTGGCCAAAGTACTGTCATCCATGAGTGTACAAATTTTTATTATAGCCAACTGAAATCAGTACACAAAGTTAGATCAAACTATGGTCAAATTTTTGTTTTGACTCTCCTGTAAAGTTGGTGAAATGTCACTTACGCCTTTCTGGTTCTCACCCCTCGACATATGCACAGAACTTCTGATTAACTAATGGGACACACTTACAACATAGTGTTGTATAAATGCAAGTAAAGTTTTTACAAAGCTTTATATACACATTTTGTTCATTTAATTCTTTGCACTTTAAAAAAAAAACAAAAAAAAAAACCTTCTAAATTTCTGCTCAGTAGTCCCTATGACACAGTTTAAATGCGGTGCTTTTATTTGTGATAAAAAGCAGCTGCAAATGTTTTATAAAACACACACACTCATATCTGTCCCAAAAACTGTTCAAGACTTTATGTTTTACACAAATTATATGCAATATGTAATTAAATTAATTTACGCTGTAAAGTTTTACTCAAAATCTTGTGATTTCAGGGCAGGTGTGGATTTAGTGTGTGTTGAGGGCACTGAGCTTTGCCATTTTTTCAGACCTGGGACAGCCTTGTGCACTTACTTCCTGTTACATGTACATGCTCTCGAGTAGCCATGACCACTAGTGTGGGTGTTGGGACCACAGATATGTATATACTTACACAGTTATGTATACACAGATATGTATACTTATCTATGATTGGGACAGGCCCTTTGTAGTGAAAACGCCACCCATCCTAAATGCATCGAGGACCACAATGAAGCTCCGCCCACTCACCTCATGGTACTGGTCATGGTCATCAAAGGAAATGTAATGTTCTTTTCATTAAACGATTTTAAGGGATTTAAGTGAATAAAGAACAAAGAAAAAGGGTGAGTAATGCATTTGAACTCTGAAAAATAGCTTTATTTTACTAAAAGGCTTCCAGAAAAGTCAAGTAACCACGTTTATTTAATTAATTCACAATATGCACACATTCATTCTTAATATTATACCTAATGTACCTAAAGTATTACTAGTATTTATAAATAAATAAATAAAACTGTTCTACACAGCTTCTCATGTGCATGTATCATATACTGTACCACACCTGAGTGGTATAAAATTCACTTTAGTCCTACTAACATCCTCTAAAACACAGAAAGAATGAAATTTGAACACTTTGAATTAATTCACACTGTTTATTTGTATTTTAAAAATCTGAACAATAGAATAGAATTAACAATAGTACAGAATTAAGTTTCTAGATCTGTGAAGAAGTGACTTGAAATAAAATATATTTCAGAATAATTTCAGAATAATCAAAATCCAACATAATTTAAAAAAGCAAGCTTATAAGGAGTTCCTTAAATTCAAATGATTAATTTCACCCTTCCATACAGTATGTTCATATTCTCCTGGAAAAACCTCCAGTACAACTTTAGTGTACGTGTTTGCGGCCACCACTTCATGTTTCTTGTCCTTGCTGGAAAAGATATGTAGGAAATAAGACAGAATCAAAGCAAAGTAAATTATACTGAATGCCAGAGATTAGAATAATGATCGTCTGTGTTTGTGGACAGCAGTATTCACATGCTTTCTCATCAACCAGAAACCCAATCAAACAAAGCACGCAGAACACCTTCATTTGAACAGTATATGATATGCATTTTGGTGAATGTGTTGCACATTTGAGCTTTTCAGTTATGGATGTAGTGATACCTTTTCCAAGACTCTTGACAGCACAAAACCACAGAGAAGATGACTGCTGAGATGGATATTCCCGTCAGACATGCTATTATCATTTTGATGTCCACATGCCTTTGAAGAGCTGCTTTATCTTGAATATAAAATCAGAAGGAAATGATAGTTTCCTAAGAATATTGTTCAATCCCCAATCCTAGTCATAATCCTAAATTTAACCCTCACCCTAAAACTACTGAAATAAACACATATGTTGTTCAGTACATGTCATAACATCTCTGTATTATCTATAGTTTCTATGGTAACATTCAGTGGCTTCAGCATGTTTTCACCTCCAGGACTGAAGATTTCCTTTGTCTCACCTAGAATGTGATAAAACTGGTGTTATAATTCTGTGAGGCTGCTCATTAGGTAAGCATCAACTGTAAAACTGATTTGTTTGCTTAAGGATTCAGTATGTAAGTGATGGATATTTTTAGTTCTACTTTTTGATCTTTACAGGGATACTTTACAGAATATCCAAAAACAGTTGTATCATGAATTCATCTTCAATACATTTGCAACACCTAGCCTGTGATGAATGTTTGATATTTACTAAAGAAATATACTGAGATTCAGAATTTCCCAAATGTTTTTAGGATCTGTTTGTCTCAATTCAATATTTCAACGGTTGCCGACACATTTACACATTTTCATTTTGAAATTTGTGATGCTGTAAGACTGTGACATTGTTTGGTTATCAATGGAATGGAATTCTACTTACCAATGACATTGATAGTGAAGGATGCATTCAGTGTCTTGTTCCTATATGTCCTCATACAGATGTAAACCCCAGCATGCTCCTTTGTCACATTGGTTATCGTGAAAGATTCAGCAGACGTTTGGTTCATGAATATATCTGTGGTTCCACTGAAACTCCATACAGGATCAGATGATGGTGGGTGACTCTCAACAGTGCAGCTCAGGCTGAGAGTGTCACCTTCCTTCATTTTGCCATTACCCAGAATTCCAAGAGTCTTTACATCTGAAAATGAGAAACTGTATTAGTTTTGACAGCACATTCACTTGTATCCAACAAATAAATATTTTTAATTCTACTTTTTTGATAATCACAGAACATCCAAGAGTAGAAGATGAAAGAAGCTTGTTCTCAACAGTAATAGCTGTGCTCTTCTGAACTGAACATTTTGTTGTATTTCTGAATTTTTGTTTTATGTAAAGGTCTAGGGGCAGTTGTAGTAGTTAAAATGTAGATTTGTAAACTCACACATGACTTCAAGAGTCCTTCTTGTACTGATGTTTTTGCTTCCGTAGTTCACGTCACATCCTACAGTGGCATTGTGCAGGTCAGAGGTTGGAGTTAAGGTCAAAGTTGCGCGGTAAAGGCTTTTGGAGGTGGTCAGAGTGATGATGGTGTCCTTTAGATCAGTGATGTTTCCCTCTCTTGACCTGATCCACCATGTTATTTCAGGAGGAGCTTCAGGACAAGGAAAAGGAGCTGAACATGTCAGATTGGCCTCCTCTCCTTCACTGAGAGGAGGAATGTCCATTATAGGCTCATCTGCAAATAGAGGTACACAACAAAAGTTAGACATTGCCAACATTTATCACAGTCCAAATTATTATTATTATTATTTTTTTTTTTTGAGTACAGATTCAGATACAAATGAAATGCATATTGTATTGAGATTAAAAGCTAGTGTGGCTAATAACACATCCATTTGTTAAAGTTTCTTTATTTAAATGTTTTTTTTATTATTATGAAATCATAAAACATCAGAAGTGTGAGCTGAACATCTTTTTGAAACAATAGAGAAATGGAAAGAGAACATCAAACTAGAGAAAAAAGCAGGGTATTTTAAACTGTGCTAAACCCAAGTAATTACCTTGAATGATGATTTTGACTCTGGTTTTATATGTCTTTCTCTGTGGATATGACCCCTCCACTCTGAATGCATATTCCATTTGATCTTCTGCCTTTATGTCTTTCATGATGATGCTGCAGTTGTTTTTGGTCAGATCAGGTTCAAGCATCTCAATCTATCCTGTTTTACTTGCATCCTCTTCCAATTTGTTTTCAGTATTTCTACTCGCTTTCGCCTTAAAGATTTCATCATTACATTGACCGTTTTTACACACATTCCACTTAACATAATGAATAGGTTTTGCTCTATCTGGGTAAGTGAAGGAGCATGAAATGAGAGCACATAATCCTGAAACTGCAGTAACTTCTGGTGGATCAAAGATGATGGTCCATTCTCTGTTTCCTTGACCCTGAATAAAACAAAGAGATCATTTTTATTTAAAAGAAACATTTTAAGTTAAATGTAAAACATTAGAAAATCGCAATATAAGATGTATACCTGTACACAACATATTTAATATCAAAATAAAGAGGATTGTACAACATGAGATGATCTGCATTTTAAATGTGTTCCACAAATCTGCACAGAAAAAAACAACATTACTTCAGCATTTAGCATTTTCAAACAAACTATACATTGCCTATTATAGAACATATGGATATGGCACTAAAGAGAGAGCTTCTTACCGTTTTCTCAAGTCAACCCCTTCACAATGTTCTCAGAAGTGTTAGTTTTTCGAACTGCAGAAGAAACATACAAGTAACAATGTACAAAATGCATCCTTCCTCTTATCATGAACTTCCTCTTTAAAATGCCTTCAAAAAGGAGTTTGCACCAGCATGCGGCTGGGGGTTTTGTGTATTTTAAAAATCAGTATAGCAAACAGGATAGCAGGGGAACAGAATAGCAGGATAAAAGAAAGAAAGCATCTTTGGCCAGAAATATAGAGAGCACCAAGAGAAGAAAAATGTCTAAGATTTTTTATTATTATTATTTAAAAAAAAGGCAAAGGAACTGATTCACTTTTTAAGCCTTTCCATCTGTTATTGGGTTATTAATATGCATTTCACATTCTGGTCACAAGTTGGCCTCCTCTCCATTTTAGGCTCGTCTGCAAAGAGAGGTACACAATGTAAATGATCAAAGAAAGCATATACAGTACATTGCTACTTAATGTAACAATTTAGAAATACTGTACACATATCTATCCTACAGTAGAGCTAGATATTTGTATTTCTAAATTGTTATACGAGTCATTTACAGAATCAGAAATGCATACTGCATTTCTCATAGAAATGTACCTTGCATGACACAATTATGGTAAAGTGTTTGTATTCAGAAAACTATCCTTTGCAACCAAGTTTTCATATTATGAAACCATCTGAACATGAGGATTGAAACAACGGAGAATTGAAATAACATTCATTCATTCATTTTTGAGATCTGGATTTATAATAATTAATTTTGTCTTGGCCTTTCTTGAAATTCCACATGTCCGAAAGTGCAGAATTTCCACATGGTGTATAATTACAAATGGTTCATGATGAAGTAGTGACAGTGGAGGGGCGTGGAGCATAGCAGTTTTAACATCATTCATCATTTTACATTGAATATGGGTATTTGAAATTGATGTTAAATCAATAAAAAATATTATATTGAATATATCTTTACACAGAATATTTAAAGTCAATATAGAAAGGATTACGCAACTTGAAATGATCCGCATTTTAAACATGTATGCCACAAATCTGCACAGAAAAAAACATTGCATGAGTATTTATATTCGTACTATGCCTGTGAAACTTACAATATATTCTTGTTCTATTTGTATTTGTATGCAAGTGCTTTGGCAGTACATATATAAAATGTGTCATGCCAATAAAGAAAACTTAAAAGTTATAGCATTAAAAGTGACCTTACCCCTCTTCACAGTGTTCTCAGAATATTCAGTTTTAGAACTGCAGCATCACACAAGAATGTGCAAGATACATCCATTGTATTGACAAATGGGGAATTGTTATGCATGACAAGCATGTATATGAATTTATTTCTGTAGAATAATACAAACAATAATAAATTAGCTGCAATTTGATACAAATTTACCATTTGTACCAGGATGTTTTTTTTTTTTAAGAGATAAAAGCAATGAAAATTGGCCTTATGGAAATGTATCAAGTTAAATGTGATTGTGGGTAAGAAGTTCTCCACTTTGCAAAAACGTGACTTTATTATCTCTTAAAATGGAGGGCCTACTGACATTCACAGACACGATAAGAGATCCATTGCTTGCTCTGTAATGACTGACTTCAGCTGAGAGTGCAAAGGATAAAATGAAGATTAAGCTCCGGGAGACATGGAGAAAAAAATACAACAAAGCACCACAACATCTGTCATCAGTGTTTTAATGCTTCTGTTTCAGGCATGTTGATCAGAGCAGAAGAAAGTATTTGCTTAGTCTATAATATACATTTACTCACAATTATTTATGTCTGTAACCACAGCAAAAAAAGATTCCAATTTTTCAATCACTAAGCATGCAGGCTAAATAGCTTTATCATAAGTATATTAAACAGCTCTTTGCAATACTTGATTCTAATTGGTCAATCACTGTTTTATGTGCTCAAGTATTTTGCATATTGGCCTCTAATGTCTCGTGTCACTTGATAGTCTCTTCTTTTCTTACATAATAAAGTGATACATATATGTTGTCCATTTGTTCATTTATTTTACAGTAAGTGGGATAATGTATATTTAACTGATCGTTATTGCAAAATAAACCTCTCCTGATCACTCTGTCTGGGTTTGTTTGCCATAATGACCAACTGGCTGTATGCCGTCCTTTATATAATCAGTATCCATGTCTTTATTTAATGTCATATGGCTTTCCCCATTATGAGCAGGCTCATGAAGAAAACCATAATGAAAAACAGCCACATGAAGAATCGGTCCAGAACCTTGGCGACCTTTTTCCACTCTCCCGTTCTTCTTGCAGTCGCTCTCTGATCGCGGTAACAGTTTGCGACATACTCGATATTCCTCATGATTTGCTGCTGCTCACACTTGCACTGCACTTTGAGCCCGCCATCATGATCTCTGTATCCATCTTCTCCTCTTCCTGTGGCTTTTCCTGCCTCTGCTGCCCCATCACCATAATCCACGCTCATGAACGCTCCTTCCTTCCACATGCCGTAGCGACAGGTGGGGTGTTTTCCCAGTGAGCACGCCGGACTCGTGATCTGAGACATGTCTTCTGTGTCTTCTGGAAGCTTTGAAGACATTGCATCCTGACTTCTCTCAAATTTAAACACAAAGTCATCTTTCCCAGCTTGGCCGTTCATGTTGCAGTTGGAGTCGGGCGGTTTTGGTGGTTGAGGGTCTGGTCTTTCTGGCTGTGCGGTCATGCAGTTCTCGCCAACTTCGTAGACAAAGCAAATCCTGGCCAGATACTGCAGGATGAATTTCTTGGCCCAGTTTGGGACGGGTTTGGCCTCGGGGCCACAGTGATGTATGTTCATAATAAAGATGGTGAGGGCAGTGGATGCAGTGATCATGGTCATCGTGGCTATGTAATACTTTCCTGTAGAACGTAAGAGAAAGTTTAGAAACATTTAGTGTCAATGATATTACCAGTAAACGATTATATTAGACTGAGAAGTTAAAATTACAGATTATCAATTAATGTTGAATGCTATATGTTTCTTTACTGTTACGTTAATATATTTAATGAATAAATATTCAACAAGAAAAATCAATTCTATTGCCAAATGATGAGACTATTTGAAAAATAAATAAACTTAAAATGATTTGTACCAAAGTTTACACAGAATGTTTATTGACGTTTTTGCAGTCGTTTTAGAAGCCATTCCTTGCCATTAACCAAAAAGGAGTGTCGTAATGTATTTCATTCATTTAAAATTCACTGACAAAACACATAATGTGCATCTTTACACATTTTCATATGAACATCCATTCAGTATTCACACTAATAGTCGCGCTATTATTTGTGACCCTGGACCACAAAACTAGTCATAAGTGGCACCGGTATATTTGTAGCAATAGCCAAAAATACATTGTATGGGTCAAAATTATCGATTTTTCTTTTATGTCAAAAATCATTAGGATATTAAGTAAAGAT